>CAODLS012543915.1:0-22053 GCA_948243855.1 Flueggea neowawraea
AAAATATCAAAATATCACATGAGTACCTCTCAGGCTTTCCACAGATCTAACAACATCTTTTAGGTCTTCAATGATTTTAAATCGTACCACCCAGTCCTCCTGCTGGGGGGAGATCACATCAAGTATACCTTTAAGAGTAGGCTCCAATACACCGCGGGCATTCATTCTTGTTCACTTTGTAATAACACTGAACAGGAATTACATATGTCAAAAGTGTAACACAAGCCTTATGAAGGATGCAACGATAACCAACATTAACAAGAACTGGCAATACCACTCACAACAGTTGCAAAAAGATTGAGAAAGCAAGGAAATCTAACATTTCATTTCTCAAAGACCCACAAAATCTATCCAGATACAGCATTGTCAATGTGAAGTCATGTCAGCAATGCAAAATTTGTTCAGTTTCATTAAATTGTACTACTAATTTATTTTCTTCTTCTGCAGTTTCGTAACTTACAAATCTAATGCGTCTACCATAATAGACTACATTGTAGTTTAATTGACATTCTATCAGCATATAAGGAAACAAAAAAACAGTCAGAATAAAATTAGTGACTCCAATGTTAAGTCAAATATGCGTATAAACCAAGCTCACTGCTTGAATAGTGAAAAAAGAATGCCAAACAATTCAAGAATCAAGAAGCTTAACTGCAAATGGAGTTCAATCGACTCTGACGATGCTTTTAGAACTTGGTCTGAGATGTAATCACCATAAGAACTATGCCTTACACATAGGGCATCAAGAATCCATTCAAACAAAGAACTTGGTTTAGATTCCTCTCTCAGCCGCAAATTGTGAAGAAACCCAACATGACAGGACACAAAAATCTACTTGTATCAAATTTTATATCGTTCATTGTATTGCAACTGTTCTTGCATACACTTATTGATCATTGATAAAGTAACAATCTTTTCAATTTAACAATCAAAACCCAATAGTTACAAAGAAAAAAGGCATCCAAGGCACAATAGATCATCAAAACATGAAAAGCAATTCAAATTTCATAGAACAAGCCCGCTCAGAAGTGAACCCACTTCAAAGAATCACAGCAAGGACTCATTTTTCCACGCAAAGATGAACAACTCAAACAAAAAAAGCAAAAAAATGAGAAATTTGAGAGGAAAAAGATAATTACCGGGAAGAAGCCACTGTGTCATCAGTCAGAAAGCTCTGATAGACTGAACACTCGAAACCCTGAGAAAGTCAATTGTCAGAATAAAATGGCATTGAAGGGCACATTGTTGTGTTTGGCGTGGAAAACTAATTGGGGAATTTGAGTATTGAGAAGAAAGCAGTACGAGAGAATCTATAAAAGGTACGGGGACGGAGATACCTTAACTCTGAAGGGTTTTGGTTTTGGGAGTGGAACTGTACCGGGCCTTTCTCAGAATCCTTTGCTTTTTCCCTTTTATAGTGATTGGAAGTCCAGTTGTTGGTGCTCAAAAATCAAAATAAAGCCAAGAAAATACGTTACCCCAATACGTTATCACAAAGAACATTACGATGATCAATCAAATGTTATGGCGCTTGTGTTTATTTAGATCTTTAGACTGTGACGGAATTTGGCCGTAAATTTTAGAGAGACGAAAAAACATAGTTATAGAGCATCTATATATTTACAATCTTCTTTTATTATAAAAAGCAACTTCAATAATGCTATAGGTATAAGCGTGTGATAACATTATTGATATCAAAATTTTAGACAATTTTTAGATCCAAAATTTAACCTAATTTCACCACAATGTGGGATGTTGCGCTTAAAAGATACGGTGAAATTTAGTTTATAATAACTAAAATCTAATTACTAGACAAATTCATACTAAAAAAATACTAGATAAATTGGGTTAATTTTTTTTTGACCAATGGTTTGATCCTAAAGATCGTCTAAACCATTGGTACTTAATGTTTAGTTTTATTTGTTTATTATGTCTTTTTCTCTTTCAAATAAATCATGTTGCTCTTATATTCACATCTTCAAAGTATTTGTTCATTATGATGAGAGTTACAATTTTTTTGCAAAGACGAACTCATTTTATATTTATAAATGCATACTTTGATTATATATATATATATATATATTTGAGAATTTTCAAAATATTTGGAGGATGATTGTCACCCTATGTCATTTAGAAGCTCCATCCTTGTCTTTGGATACTGATTGAAATTCAAAATTGGGTATTTTTCTTGATCATATTAATGAAATTCAGCCTACTAGTACTATTTTAGTTGATTCGGCCGTGAATAGTATCGCTTATACTTGGATATAGCCTCAATGAGTTCACCTATGAGTGAGGAAAAGGTTAAATTATCATAAACTAGCTTAAGAACTTATGCATGGCACAAGCACAATATTTTTTATTTTATTTTAGTTTATTTTTTATTAAGAAAAATAATTTAAAACTTAATCAATTTTAATTTATATAAAAAATAACAAAAATATCCATAAAATTTAATTATTAAAATAAAATTAGAAAAAAATAGTTATAATTAATAGTTTTCATATGTTACCTTTGGCTCATATACATATTAATTATACCATGATATTTTTAAAAATAATTTCTCCATTATATTAATTGAATCAAATGATTTTGTGTTACAAAGACAATTTTTTTGGTATTTGTGACTTTGAATTTCTATTTTATATTATTTAAGAAACCTAAAAGATTTTGAAGTATTTTTTTATTTAAAAAATAATTTAGATGGAAAAAATATAATATATTATTAGTCTTTTTACTGCATAATGCATCCATAAAAGTTAAATTCAAAATATTAAAATTTATCTCGTGATTATAGTAGCTATCGATAATAGTGTCCACTAACAATAACAGTGTCATATTTTTTTGTTTAGTTAATTTGTCTCTTTTAATGGATTAAAAATATATTATTTATATTATTTGAAAAAAATAAAGCAAGATAATTGATAATTATAATTACTTTATTTATATGTCTCCTGAAGTTTCATAATTAATATTTAAATTAACATTTAATAATATATCATTAAATGGACTTAACTCACTTCAATTAATTACTCTTTCCTTTTCACAAATTTTTTTAATTAATTAACTTTTGTCAAAATAAATGACATTTTCTAAAACCAAGTCCTTCTATTAAATGAGAATTATATAGTATTTAAATAACCACATCCAACTTGTTCTATTAAAATAAATAAGATTAATTTAATAAATGATCACTATAATTAATGTAGTTTAATTATTTTCTTAATATATGTGTCAAAATCTTAAAAAATAATCTTTGTGAAAAGGAGGGATTAATAAATTTACACATAATAAAAACACATTTAATGTGTCTAATAAATATTAATTAAATTAATTATATAAAAATAAGTATTTTAAAAATTGTAAATTAACATAAAATTTAAAAAATCAATAAGGAAATCTTTGAGAGTGTCTCTTAAACTTTCTCTTTGTCTGAATTCATATATTATACATGATATGATGTAAAAATATCATTTCCAGAATTGTTTGACAGTGATTTTTTTTTTGTTTGCCTTCCAAATATTATGAAACTTGCTCGGCAAAATTATATACAGCATATCTAATATATTTATGTTTATTGAAAGACGAACTATGTATTTCTATTTATTAGAGCATTCAATTTTTGTCAATCACTATAAAATCCACGAGACTTACAAAACCTTCCAAACAAGCCTATAATTCTTGAATCAAATAGATAAGTGAAATTACCATCATTTAACTTTAATGCGGTCTGAAGTGTATTGGAGGTGTTTATTTAAACAAGAACAATGTGGCATATTATTGTTAATACTCAAAGAATATGTCAAACACACTACTACTAGTCGATTTACGTAAAAACAAAACCGCCACTATGACTATCTTCCATTCAATCTTCTTTTAACAAAAATAACCAAGTAGAACAACTGATTGCCACACCATTGCTGGCCTGCTCATAGGTTCTGTAACCAACACTTACGAGCTTGCTGTGAGTGGTAGTTTTAGTGGGCCTTTTATATGCACTTCTGGAAAAAGCGCAGATCATGGGTTTCCCCCAAACGACTTGGGCTATTCCTCTTCTGTTTTTGTTTTTATGCATATTACATAATCTGCACCAATGATGGTGGTTTATGGTGAAATATTTTCTTCTCGGAAACGCGAACCAAATAGAATCCGATACTCAATAATTCAGTTATCAAATATGCTTATTCTCCATATAAGTAAACATTATATAAGTAACGTGGAGATTGTTTCCAATAAGTAAAGTGCATTTTCACTTGTCAATTTCCACATAAAACTTGTTAGAAATTGTGGTTAGAACTCACGACAACCCTCCTTTTTTTCGAAAATTTCCGCATAATTCCATTTAATATGCTCACTTTTACTCTCGAAGAATTGTGGGTTGAGACTTTAGTCGGCACCGTTTTGATCATTGTAATGGATATAAGGATACCAATAGAAATGGAAGATGCTTCATTCCAATACAGAGAATGAATGAGACATGGTTCTGCTTGCAAACCTCCTGGAATCGACGTCACTCTAATCCGGATTTTGGTTAGATGGCCCTCACGAACAACATTAAAGACATAAATATACTAAGCATGAGGTGTATTTGGATATGGCCGATATCACATAATGTATTACAAGTTAGACACAACATAATCGCATGCTTCTCATACATAACGCATTGCTTTATTCCTATCTGATTCTTTGCCATCTCATACGGTTTGGCTTAATTTATTGTTCATAGTATATTTACGTTTATTTGTTCTCTTATCTATTTATTTAAAACATCTAATCAAAAACCATTATTTACGTATTAAATATGAAATTTCATAAAAATTTTACTAAATTGTTCTATTTAAACTAACAAATTTACTATCTACAAGCTGTCGACTCAACGATAAACATTGTTAAGTGGACTTATGGATATCAGAAATAGCAACCAAGTGTCCCATTTGGGCTGCAAACTTGCGGACAGTGACAGACGAAGAAGAAATTCCTAGGGAGGGCACTATTTATATAATAAATGAAATTCAAGGGCATCCACAATGTTATTACACGGTTGAATAACAAGCTGTTTTTTTTAGCCTTTGAATCTAGACATTGCATATGCAACAGTTGAGATCATTTCCCATGGGACATAATAGAGGGCATAAAACCATCTATTACACTCCCCATTCAAGTTGAATGTGTAACAAATATTCAATCAACAAATAGCATTTATTACCATAGGGGTGGGAGTTGAATGAAAAGTATAATAGAGAGTTTTGTACGTCTCTATATTTAAGATTTACTCAACTAGTGCACATGTTACGATTAAAATCAATGGCCAACCTCAAAAACAAATTAAAAAAAAAAACATGTGATAAACCTATTGCAGATGGCCTAAAGCAAGGTGGATTAATTGTCAGCACATTTTACAATCCTAAACTATAATAAAAACGCTACATAATTTGAAAATTTTAATTGCGCCTCAGAAGTATATGTCGATATCATTGAATTGTAGCTTCTGCCAAGTAGGTTATCCCTGATATACAGGGACTTGACTCCACTACGCCTCAAACAAGGCTAATTAAAATCATCATTGGCGATTTTATAAAAAAGAATACAATCATGAAGAATTTTTCAAGAAAATCAAATGTTGAAAGATATAAGAAACAGAAGTTTTAAAACATAGAACTGAAAGGCTAAAAAATATAACAACTCTGTCAATCAAGAATTTTCTGAAGCAGAACTGGCATTAAAAAACTGAATATTAATCCTCATTGCCAAATCCCACATAACATCAACAAAATTAGCAATAAAAAACAAGAAATTCAACCAAGTGGTTTCAATCAAAATCATCAATCTATATTCTATCATAAACTATTTCAATATACATTATCATTCATTCAATCAACATTTAACAATCAATATCAATCTAATTCTATCATCAAAATTCAAACCCAAACCCTAACCTAAAAATCAATTAAAGTTAAAGAAAAGGAGAACAAACAACATACCAGAAAATCAAGATTTCTGCTGGTGGCGGTGATTCTATGCCTGAGGAATGGACGGCGTTGGTGAGGTGGCCCGTGGTGGCGGTGAGCTGAGCTCCTTCTCTTCTTCTTTCTTTTTTTCTCTTGACAACTCTCTCTCTTTGTTTCAAATTCCTATTGTTGTCTTCTATAGTTTTAGTCTTTATTTTTTTTTTAATTTTTTTTAACCCCCTTAGACTAAAACGACGTATGGATTAAAAAATTAAAGTCTAGGGCCTGAAACGAAGCCGTTTCAAGCCCTAGATTCAGAAAAAAATAAAAAAAAGGATTCGGGGTCTTTTTCAACCCTCAGACCCTTCCGTCCTCAGGCCACCGCCACTCACAGGGGGAGTGAAAATTTCGGCGGAACCCCATACTTTATATATAGAATCCCGCTGGCCTGGAGGGAGGTCAGTCTATCTCTGCTTACGGAAGTGTAACCACAACCTTACAGAAGTGTAAGCCGAGTGTACTCAAAATCAGTGATAATGACGCGAATGGCCTACCCCCAAAAGGCTACTGGTCGGGTTTTTTCATGTCTATGGTTAGGCAAAGATAACATGTTGCACACCCTTGTACTTGGTTTTCACTATTTCTCCTCAACTCGTACGGTACAAGGAAACGGTTTTAAACAACGACGGTTCCTCATAGTGTTTATTTACGCAATTAGCCAGTTCAATGTCAAAGGCTTGAATGAATCGACCAGGCCATTAAAACATGATCAACAAAGAGTGGATTAAAGTCTATGGTTGAATCAACTGGGTTTGAGATAGGCCCCCCCGCCAGCAAGCCATTACCATCAAATCTAACCAAATCTAGTACAGCACACAGATGGTGATGCCATAACCCAGACCAAATGCTATGTGTCTATTTTTAATTTGCTTCAGTTGGTGAGCCCCCTGCCCCCCACATCGTGTCAAGAATTGGAATCAAATCATAAAAATAACGTCACCCTCCATATTCACGAAAAAGAACCATCGTCTATCCATCCATCCATCCATCGCCAACAATACCAGCTAAAAGCCATTATCACGTTGGGTTTCACCTCTACAATCAAAAATACATTTCCTCACCTCATGAGGATAGTTCGACAGAAGAAAAACTCGATCCTTATTCTCATAGCGCAGATTCGAGTGAGAGTAGAGTTAAATCAAGTAGTCAAAAATTCGTGTTGCATATTAGAGCAAGTGATCCTTTTAAAATTTATCTCATTGATGTGTTACAGTGATCGCACTAATACACGCTATTGTCATAACTATAACTTTATAACATTCCATAACAAAAAGGTAATATATTCATTACAAAATTCAGTAAAAATATACTACTAATGATCGTTCCGACTCCTATTTTTCCAGTAAAAAAAATTCATTTCCTCTTTATGAATGTAATTACACTGTGGAAGTCTAAGATTCTGCGAATCAAAGTAATTTAGACCAGATCTTTGATGCTTGCCCCGATGACGACATCACAATGGGGAAAAGCTAAGGAAGATTTGGAGAAAAATAATGATGATTACTATGTAAATGTAAGAAACATTAATTGGAATTTTGAGGAAGTTTTTACACAGGAGTGTATATTCATAAAGCTACAGGTTTGCAACTCTGTAAACGACAATCAAATGTAAATATGAAAATTCAGATCATGTGAGAGGCGAGCTCCTTTGCTTTTTGCTCACATTGTGAACGCTCTCAACGAAGAAACTAAAATACAATTTAAAACCCAAAATTAAAAATACTATGTACGTATATTTTTTGTTTTCTTGGCTTAATTCTTGCTTCTAATCAGTGGGAGTTAATTCTCTCTATCTACTCTTTCGGCGATCCCTGCCGATTCCTTCTCAAATCGATCACAACAACACTAACGTTGTCCGTACTATGCCTTGCCAAGGCCAACTTAGTCAACAGAATCGACGCATCTGAACATGCCTTATCGGCACTCTCCACCGAACCACCGCCCACGGCTGCCTCTGTCCCCGGAGATCCCGGAGGAGACAGTGGTTTCTGCGCACGTAGGCACATACGCGCGACACCACAAGCGGTGTCGTTTGACACGACGTCCCAAAGACCGTCACTGCCCAAAATCAAACACTCGTCTTCATCGGTTCGGTCAGTGACCGTCACCTCCGGTTCCGAAATCACGTACGGTTTCAGGTAACTGTCACCAATCGCTCTGGACATCGCCAGAACTCCTAACACTCTCGGACCGTCCCAGTAGATCACGCGCCCACCGGCGGCTTGGATTCGAAGCAACTCGTCGGGCCGATCAGGCTGTGGATTAAAACACACACATCTACATCAGATGAAATTTTTCACAAAAGAACTGAAAAATTAAATTAATTCTGGCCCCAAAAGGACTCGAGAAGGCCACACTCTCGAGAAGGCTACACTAGTTAGACCCTACACGTCCCACGCCTAATCACAAGTGGAACCTCCACTAATCACGAAAATTATTAGCGCGTGTACTTACAAGCTGGAGTCATGAAACGGATCTCTGTTGCGAGTCTCACCTTGTGATCGGACGAGAGTGGAATGGCGACGCCGTCTCTGCATAGGACGGCGCGCGAGTCACCGCAGTTGGAGACGATGATTTTCTCGGGAGTTACGACAGCGACTACTGCGGTGGATCCGACGGCGTCGCACTGAGGAGTCTGCAGCTCGCACCTGCAGGTTGAGCTCTTATCTTCTAAATCACCTCTGTCCTCCACTTCTTTGTCCATCCTTGCGAAGCTTTTCTCCATCATTTCTTTCCACTCCAACCTCTCCTCTTGACGAACAGTCACAATTTCTTCTTTCACTATCTCGTGTAATCGATCTCTACACTTCACGGCTACCTAAAAAAATTTAACGAAATTTAGTTAGTTTAACAGTAGAATACGGAAAACCGTAACGTAATCAAACATATCAGTGATGTGAAACTAGAGCATTTACATGAGAGCAACCGTGGCCGTCAAATACACCGAAGAAGGAAGTGTTTTCACCGCGCAAAGTATTGTGTATTGAAACAGCGTCTTCCATGTCACGTCTTCGACCACAAACCGAAGTCATACCGAATTTCAGCAAGTCCTCATGCTCCAATTTCAGGGCCTCCTTTACGTTTTGGCTACTTCCGTTTCCGTTGCAATTTTCAACTGATTTACAGTTCTCAACTGCGTTCTCGCAATCACGAGGAGAGGTTACGATAGGAGGAGGAAGAGAAGAAGATAGATCGAGTCTCCGCCGTTTCCGGTTGTTATCAACCGAAGGTGTAACAGCCACGTCAGCTATAAAATTGAGAGGAATAAGGTCTAACCTCCTCCTTCGGGAAACAAGCGTGGTAGGCTCAACAGTAACAGCTGCCTCACTCTCACCAACAACACCACAACACATCCCAGCCATCAATCAAAACCACACCTCTTCGGAACACGGCTGCTGAAAAAAACGACGACGTTGCCAAATACTTAAAAAGGACACAGAAACGACTGTTGAGTTAGAGACGAGAGAGGGACTGAGAGATGTGAGATCTTTTGAGTTTGAAGGGGGAGGGGGACGAATTAAAATGGCTTGGCACTGAAGATGGAGAAATTTTTTTATTTGTTTTTTAAAATAATATGTTATGTTTTCACCTGGGGGCCACGCAAGAATTGCGGGCAGCAAGTGCCCGCCACCTCACGGGCAGAGAGATCCGACATGTACAGCTGGTATGACGTCGAACTACTGAATACAAGATAGTATCTCCACCGTCCATATTTCTCTCTCCTCGTGATTTATCAACACGTGCGCCATTTGGTGTATACGTGGCCCAATGGGGATTCAACACGAGTTGTTGTAACGACCTGCTTTGCTGACACACATGTGGTCCCGGGAGAGAAGACCAGTCACCTTATTTTGGGTGTGGCTCTCTCCTCTCGGCAATATTTTATTTTATGTTTAATTAAAATTTCATTAAGTATGATCACCACGTGGCAAATATCACCGAACACGGGATTCGTGTCCGATTCTCTTCCCTGCGCGCTGGGGGTAATGACGTGGAGCATCCATTGCAAATTGAAAATCAATTTCAAACTCTCTTTTTTTTCCAACATCACCACGAGCTTCTTTCTCAGATGATAATGAAGTCATTGCCATTTTCTCGTATAAAACCAACGTCACCAGTCTCCTCTGCACCAACTTTGACACAAGATTGTTCCTGTTTGATAGTGAAATTTACAGCAAGTCATTTAGTGAGGTTTAAGAGTTAATTTTACGCATCCAACAATTTATTTAACTGTTTAATGATACAATTTATCTGTTTAATAATTGCTAATCTAAAGATATTACTACCATGGAATAGTTTCAAAGAAGAGTACTAAGTTTTATAAATTAAAAAGCTTGAAATTAAAAAAATTGAATATCTAGGTTACGCTCAAAACTCGACTCTCTGACACGTGGTGTTTTGCTGAAGTGGATCTGAGGCTGCATTCTCCCGCCTTAGACACGTTCTCACCTCTACGCCTCGCCACACCCACACCCCCATTTTTTGCATTATAAATTGTTGCTCTCTTTTTTCACACAAATTATAATTTTATGGCTTTCGCACCCCTTAAATTTCTCCAAATTCAACTTCACATCCAACCTTGATTTTGAATTTGCAAATCAGCCTTTCTCTAGTCCCTTCATTATGACAATGGTAAATCGTGGTAATGCAACTACTTTGTGATACGCTATTTGGTCGGTTGAAAACAATATATCGTTATTTATTATAATCCATTAACCCGACTTGATTGTCATAGCTCGGTCTTTCTTTCATCAAAATAATTATTTTCTCATTATAACACATTATAGAAATTACAAACTAACCATTTGACAAACAAGCATAAACTTAGCTAAGAGTTAGGAGTTGAATGATTATAGACACCAAAAAACCAAGTTTCCAGATTAATATGTAACAATCCACTTAAACAGACAATCAAAAGTAATAATTTTAGTTAACTTCTATGTAGTTATCATCCAAAATCACACTAAATTGGCTACTTAAAAAATTCAAATTTAAACTTTGTTGACACACTGTTTGGTCGATTGAAAACAATATATATTATAGACCTTTTTGTTTTTGAAAAGAAACCAAATCTACTATAATACTAATCCAATTAGATTGACGGTACCACAAAGTCCCCAAATTAGCTAGAATTAATTGCGTCATATGTCTAAATTAAATTGTATATTCATAGAAATAGGAATATTAATTTTGTATTTCTCAAAATACCCAAATGCGCAATATTATCTTACAAATGTCACCACAATGACACACTATTTCAAAATTGTCAGAATCGAATCGAATGAAATCGAATTTCTCTTCCAAATTCTTACCCATTATCTGTCTCGCTTTCTCTCTCATCGTCTCTCTCCTCCTCTCGTCTGTCACACTCTCATTCTCTCTTCTGCTCCTCTTTCTCTCCTATGCTCTCCTCTTCTCTCACCGCTCTCTCTTCTCAGTTTCTCTCTCATCGTCGCTCCTTCTCTCATGCTCTTTCTCAATGTCGTTGTCGTCCTGACTCGTTGTCTCACACTTTCTTTCCAGTGTCGCGATCTGAGATTGCAACAATGGAGATCTCCACCTTCTGAATCACGAAGATGACATAGACAAGCGACGTCGACCGACAAAGACGAAGGCGCAAGTGAAAGACGAAGGTGGTGGTGAAAAATCCTAACCCAATTTGATTTTGTTTTCAATGCAAATCTGTAAGTTGCAACCAAAGAAAGTGTCGGTGCTGGTGCGAGAGTTAGTGCCAAGGACAACACCGCAATTCTAAGTGACGTCGATGATGGTGGTGCCCATGAAGTGAGTACTGTTGAAATCAGACGACGTGATATCCATGGTTGGTACGATGAATGAAAACCCTAATCGTAAGATAAACGACGAAAAAGTGGAAAAGTTGGAATTGAAGAATAAAGAAGCTAGTGGAGAGGAAGTGAAGCCGAGACAGATAGCAAACGAATCGAAGTCTTGTGTTGGCTAAATGCTTTGAATTAAAGTGAGCACTTTGTACACCTAAGTACACACGTGCACCAACGTACACTCATGTACACCATAATAAAAAAATTCAATAAAAATTGACTTATGTACTTTATTTGAGTTCAGAAACACCTTGTAATACTTCTGTATATCAGTATACATTCATGTACACTAATGCATGTTTGTATATTTAAATTGAAATTTATAAAATTATTTTTTTTAAAATAATTGTGATTGACTTCACACAATTGTTCATACCATTGTACACTTGTGAACGCCATTAAAAGAATTGTGAATGATTGTTTGAAAAAAAAATATTTTTTAAAAAATTATTTCTTGTGAAAATAACTCAAATTCTTGAAATTTTTCAAACATGGTATTTGTAAGGCATGTTTAATATTGTTGTGGCATTTCTAATATTTGATAACTAGTGATGACATTTTTCAGATTTGGCATTTTAATTTTCTACAATTGTGTGATTTTCCCAATTGGCTAAGCTAAACCCAAGAGTAAGTGGAGGGATTGTTATTTAGCCCTTGTTTGTTTAAATGATAATAGATGGAAGAAAAAAAAAGAAATTATTTTTTTTTCTTTTCCATTATTTGTTTTAATGGAAATGGATGGGAAAGAAGAGAAATGAATTAAAATAGAGGGAAATGAAGGCTTAGTTTTTGTTTCTCACCAAATTGGAGAGAAATTAAGAGAAATGAGATTTCTTTTCCTTTCTTTTTTTTTTCCATCGTTTTATAAGCATCCAAACAAAGACTTATTGAATAACTTCAAAACGAAACACCACAAAGGTCCGGATACAATAAGTTTACAAGCCCGGACGGCAAATCAGAAAAAATATGAGAATCACAGTTCATTTTTAAACCATATCTAGCTACCCAATGAGCTGGCCTGTTTCATTATCGAATAACGTGATGAACCTCGGCTAAAGGAAGATGGTTGAGAAGCTTATTACAGCCCTAGAATAGGTGTTGGTAAGTGCCTTTCCATTTTGTGAGGGTGACGGATGAACTCCAAGGCTAACTTGGAATCAGTTTCAACAATGAATTTATCATAATTCATATTTTTAGCCCAGATCAAGGCGTTGTGAATGGCCCGACGTTCCGCCACCAGGGGAGAACAAAATTCCAATTTATCAGTGCCACAATGTACCACAATACCATCGCTGTCACGAGCCACCATTCCAGAAGCTGTTCTTCTTCTCTGAAAATCAATCGCAGCATCCACATTAATTTTAACTGCCAATGAATTCCGTCCCGAGATAGTCTCGGCAGAGTGGATGCCGTTGCATTAATCCTCTTGGCTGGACAATAGGATTATAGGAATGAGCCAAAGCAATAACCTGACCAGTAATGTTGGAATTTGATTGACCCTCACCCAACACTACATTGTTTCGCACATTCCAGAGACACCACCACGACAGTCCAAAGAAAAGACTCCACCCAACACCATTAACAGTAAGCCTCGTGCTCTTCAGGTTGCAATTGAGCCAGCTTTGCAGGTATTGATGGAAAAAGTTCCAACATAATGAAGGTTTCACATTTTCAAGCCACAACGACAGTCCAAAGAAAAGACCCCACCCAATATATTATTATATATATTGTAGACTTTGTTATTTATTATAATCGAACTTGATTTTCATAACTCAGACTTGATCAGTTCATCAAAATAGTTAATTTTCTTATTATAACACAACAAATTATCACAAACTAATCATATCATATGACAAAGGGCAAGAACTTAGCCAAGAGTTAGGAGTTAAATGATTATTGGCACCAAAGATCCAAGTTCCACACAAATATCGGAACATGCATGCCACCAAATTACTAGACAGTTGAAGTTAGTAAATTAAGTTAGTTTCTATGCGGCTGTTGTTAAAAATCATATTAAAAAAGTGTGTCATGTTTTAAAGGTTATATGCACAAACATCTGATTATTTAAATAACTTTGAATTTTTGGATCTAATTGCATGAAATTATTTAGCTATCGGTTAATTATATGTTTATATCGAATCGTGACAAATATTCGTCATTACAAATTTATTAAGTTTATAAACAACAATATTTGCGTATTCTTGTTCGTTCGTATAATATGCTATCATCATACATTTTGCTTTTCATTTTTTCGGTTAATGATGAATTTGCATGGCAGTATCCGAGGTTTGGTATATTGTTCAACCCAGAGTTAATAGTAAGAGATCAGATTAGCTAATTTAAAACTAATAGGGACTGGATAGAACAGTATATCAAACTTCGAGGACTGCCATAAATTTCGATCTACAATTTACAAATGTTCTAAACTAGAATTATGAGTATTTCTGTTGCATAAAATAAATAAATAAAAAGTAAAATAAAAAGTGTCTTAATAAAAAAATAAAACAAAAAGTAAAAATCCAGATTAAGAAAATCAAACAAAGGGCTTGTTTGAGACACTCTAGCAGGTAGTATTTTTCTTCCAAAAAATACTTATTTGGCCCAATTAACATTTTTCATGCAGCAAGTGCATTTTTAACCGGGACAATTATGAGATGTTGGTATGCGAAATTACATTTTTATCCTTATGTAAACATTTCCGTCTATGTTTTTAAAAAGCTAACTCTTCATCTAAGAGTATTTTTAAAATTTAACAAACAACAATAATAAATAAAAATATTTATATAATTATTAATTTTTACTATTATAAATTAAAAAACTTTTATATACTATATATTAAATACAAAAAATGAAATGTTGGAGTGGTAAAACAGCCCAAATATAGCACCAAAGCCAAACTTTTATTAGGCAACAATTTCAATTGGAATAGATATTGACGTCTTTATAATCTGGCAAGTTGGGTTCAACCACAGTGGATCGCATTATTGGGTGGGTACGACTAGGACGTGGAGCGAGACGTAACCGCATCCATTGGCAATTCGCCACGCATCCGTTGAAAGCTGTCAGGCATAAACATAAACGTCGCCTAAACCAGCAGGCGCTCTATCGTGAAAGCCTCAACCCCCCAACTTGCTTCATGCCGCATGCCCCATTCATATATTTTGTTTTCTTTCTTTTGCATTTTATTTTTTCATTAAATTTTACAGAATACATGATCGATTTATCAATATAAAACTTTAATGATTATTCTAGAGATAAATGTTTTTGTATTTATTTAAAAGTGGTTGGAATTGTTAAGCTAGGAGTAGGCAATAAACATATGCAATTTCATGACATGATTTGATAAATTCATCGCCAATAAAATAGTGTTGCCACACCAATATACTTGTAATCTTTTTTTTTAAAAAAAAAGGGTAAGGGGTAGATAATGTTTCCGTCCACCTATAAATATTAGGTAATTATCATCAAATTCAGTCTTTGAGACCAATACACTTATAATTTATTAGTATTAAAATTAATTCCAACACTAAAATATTGAAAATTTAATTTTTAGTAAAATAAATAAAACGACTTAGTAAAAAATAGTAGTGTCTTTGTTTACTCAAAATGTCGTTTTTGATCAAGAACATAGAGCGTCGGACGCTTAAATATTCATGTAGGGAGCCATAATTGAAGTTAAATGATTAAATTCAGAAAATAAATTGGGGCATTTTTTTATATTTAACTATCACATGTAAATTTAACATATTATAATCCAATAAATAGATAATACTTCTTTATATAAAACTCTAAATATAAATTAATCGACAAAATTTATATTTTATAACTTCAATTATTAAGCATATGGAAAATACAAGTATGGGATTGGGACATGCTTTGGGGTGGACGTTGTTGTGAACTGTATATCGCGGCATCAATGTTTTGTAAGTCAAAATCATTCCACGGAATCTGACAGACAGAATGATGCAATTCCATAAACGCTTCTCCTAGATATTTTCCTACCATGCCAATCTTTTATTTTCAATTTTTTCTTTTTAAAGAAGAAGGCGCAATTAATTAACAATTAAGACACATACCACTAGATTATGTGTGGGTTCTTGTGGTCATCAATAAATATATCAAATTAAATGAACTAATTCTATTAACGTAATTTTACTAAAGAATGAGGATAGTTCTAAAAAATCGACACTTATTGCGCGTATCTCTTTCTTTTCCATCGTTATTTTCACTTCATTACTTACTAAATGATACTCATTTCGTCTCATAACAATATTTTTTTTTGTATGTCTTAAATTATAGATTTATTTATTTTTCAATATTAATAATTATGTCAATTATATAATATTATCCTTACTTAAATACATAATAAATTATATTATTAATCACTTGTTAGATTACTATAAAGATATTTTTAGAAATATCTACTAAAATTAATAATTTTACCTAATTTTTTTAATTTTTGTGAAAAAATATTGTGACATATCTTTGTGAGACAGAGAGAGTATGTGTTAAGCATATTTTAATCAAAATTATTGTGAAAGCAACACGGAGTCAAAAAAAATGCACTCTTGCCATATTTATTTTATGGATTATGTCAATTAGACCAATCTCACTAGTTTAAGAGAGAGGAGCTATTTTAAGAGATTTTACACTACGAAAACTAGAATTTATATAAAATTTTAGAGTATATTACGCAAATTAAACATAAAACAAGTTTGTAGTGCTAATTTTCCAACTCTAAAGATACTAATTACCATTTGAA
Source organism: Flueggea neowawraea (assembly GCA_948243855.1). Taxonomy (NCBI): domain Eukaryota; kingdom Viridiplantae; phylum Streptophyta; class Magnoliopsida; order Malpighiales; family Phyllanthaceae; genus Flueggea; species Flueggea neowawraea. The sequence continues at coordinate 16,611 of CAODLS012543915.1, forward strand.
ATGTCTTAGGACATTAAATTTATAAGTATCTACTTATCAAAAAAAGTTACAAATATCTATGTGTAGTATTTGTTAGATAAATATCTTTACGTACGAATCTGTATTCTATTATATTATTCCGTAATGAGAAGGAGAATGCATTAACTTGAAATGGGGTAAGGTGCAAAGTTCTGATTTTGGGCATAATGTATGTTTTTGTTTCTTGTATTCACATCACCTATACCAAGAATGTTAAAAGAGATTGGTGACGAGAGATTTTGTCAGCCATGGAGGCGGGCATTGAGAAAGCTGCGCAATCAACTTGGGTTGATAATGATAGATCTCTTGCAAATTTATAATTATTGTCTTGTCTTGTGCAAGGGATTCAATGTTTCACTTACACAACTAGCTTCATCCACGTTAATGGTGATGAAACTTAATAACATAGAAAATAAAATCTACAATGGTTTCGACAGCATTGGTACTCGATTTTGTACATAAAAAAATTACATTAATGGATTATTAGAATATACGTTGAACGCCACTTTAACGGATTGTTCAACTTTAACGAATAAAATTCGCTCAAGATCAATATATGTAGTAATCTTTCCGTGCATGAGAAATCGTCCACTACACCACAAGGTTAAATGTAGAAGGAATAGTAATCCATACTTTAAAGGAAAAGAAGCGTTGATAGTAAGTGTTTAGAACACAAAATTCCTTTCTTTTACCTATAAAATCCCTCTTCAGGGCTACTCCTGCTTTTATTTCACCTAAAACCACTCCAATTTCCTTTCTGAGTTTTTTGAACCCAAAAACCACTCTAATTATTTCTTTTTTAAAAAACTGTTCTCTGAGGATAATATATACATAAAAATGCACATTACACAACACCAGTAACCGCAATTACTCGTAGATAAGTTCATTGTCAAATGTTACCATTTAGAACACTGCTAATTATTGATGGATCATGATGACTTATCATAAACAAGGCACTATTATTTTTGACTTGAAACAAAAGGGTAAAGTCAGAAATCTAATTCAAGAAAATCATAAAAGTTAGGAAGATAGAAGTCTGATCAACTGTTGAAGATGTTGAATAAGAATGTCTCATTTTGACAAGGCATAATCGATGTGCTAGCTTAATCTAATCTCATGCCAGCATCAAATCGCCGCACGGTCACTCCTCCATCGACTGAAATAACCTGTCCTGTAATGTAAGAAGCTGCAGGAAGGCAAAGGTATCCCACCAGAGATGAGACTTCCGATGGATAACCAACACGCTGGAGAGGGGTTTGAGAGATTATCTTTTCCAGAAATTCTTTATTTTCAAGCAACTGCAAAAGGGTAAAATAGATTATTATCAGGGTTTATATAATCAATGACCATTGATAAGTTTGTGGATGCAAGTATTCTTAAAACCAAAAGCTGAGAAATTTGTTTGTGCAATCTCTGAAATCTATACAAAATCCACTATTCCTTCAAATGGTGCAAGTAAACCTGTTGTGTGCAAATGAGTCTAATGACGTGCATTTCTCCTTAATATTCAAATTTCTTAGTCTGGTTTAAGAGAGTTCAAACTAGGCTCTCCTACCCTAATAAAATTGTTCTCTGCAATTGTTTCACAGAAATTGAATGAAGGGTTAAAAAAATAAAACTAACAATATAACAGCATTATTGAAATTTCATTCATTTACTGCAATTATGCCAAGTCTAGAACAGGAAAACCTGGCAATTGAGGCTTTTGGATTCCAGAGAGAAGAGAGAACAACAAGAGAGTTAGAGAATTGAGAGGGAAATTTAGTTATTGCTTCTCTCAGAAGATGTAACTGTACACATTTTATACCCTCTCAAAGACTAGTAACCACTCACAACAACCCAAAACAACATTCCAGCCTATACAATTGACCCTTTTAACTCGGTTACAACTCACTACAGACTCAATACAAAATATTAGACACGTGACAAATTACCTATCACAATTAAACATATCAGTAGCTTCTTAATGCAGCTAGTACAGAGAAGCAATGCCTAAGATGAATATATAGACATAAATGGGTTAAGATGAATTTATATGTAAATATACTCGTCTAGATATTCTAAACAATATGCAGTACTGAAAACAAGTAATTAATAACTTAAGAGAACTTAGGAGAAACGTAAAATAGAAGCACCATAAGTAGGATAGACAACATTACATGTTCCACAAGTGAGGTTCTGATATACCAAGGAGCAACACAATTAACTCTGATATTGTCTTTAGCCCACTCGCATGCCAAATTTTTTGTAAGTTGATTGATCGCAGCTGAGATTGGGCAAATTGGGGCACAAGCATTTTATTTCCTGATAAACACCAAGTTTTGCTCATGCTTCAATTTAAAAAAAAAAAAACTGCTTCTTTAACTTACCTTTACTCGCTCCATATATTGACCCACTGCCTATATGCAAAAGACCTGCAACAGAAGATACAAACACAGTGCTTCCTGCTCCAGATGCTTTCAGGAGAGGATGAGCGAGTTGGCACAAATGATATGCGGATTCAAAGTTTGTTGTCATAATTTTCATGAATTCTTCATAAGAGTATTCGGTGGTTGGCTTTCTGATGTTTGTCCCTACATTGTTTACCTAAACATAGAATATCATGTGCAGTAAATCTTACAAATGTAGAGGGAAAAAAACACTCTTTCAACCAATAATTCTAATTGGGGCACAATGTGGTACCAAGTAAAGCACAAAATTTGAAAAGAAGACAAACAAAATTTATCCTGTAAAAAATTCACATGTTCCACCAAAGCCATCACTGTGCTATCACGGTTCCCGACTTAAACAAGACTAGAACAGATTGCAACCACTTCAACAGATTGCAAAATGATGTAAGCAGAGTCTACCAATGATTTTCCACTTCCATTCCCACCAGCATTTAAATATTAGTCAAGGTCCCAGTTAATAAAAAAATTTAATCAGGTGATCAAGTCTAAAGCTTGGTGATAGGTAACTACATGGCAAAGAATGCTCATGCTTATGCAGCATAGAAAAATATCTGTGCATTCATTTCCTATCATCCTGATGCAATGTGTCAAGTTCATCAACACCAAAAACAATCAAAATTGGCTGACAATAGCAAATTATTTTCCCAGCCTTAAAATCAGGTTACAGAAGACAACATCAATTAGGTAATACAAATAGAATTCTACTTAAAACACTAAATTACGAGGTTACTTACAAGGATATTGAGACTGCCATTGAGAACCTTACTCACTTCCTCAATCAGCTTCTCTCTCTGCTCTCTAAACGATGCATCACAAACAGTCCCAGTAACTACAAACCCCTTACTCTCCCATTCTTTCAAACACTTGTTCAGCTCTTCCTCATTTCTTGAACACGTGTGCACTCTGGCACCAAACCCAGCAAGCTCCTCCACTGTCGCATTCCTGACAAAACCCACTATCAAATATTGAAATTCAGATGATTTTAAATAAAGGATCTGCTTTTAACCAAGCATTTAGTTCCTAAAACCCTTCAAAGACAGCAACTTTATTGAAAGAAATTTTCAATCTGTGTTATGTAAAGAGAGACCCAATTCCGCGAGTGCCACCGGTGACGAGAGCGGTCATGCCATGAAGAGACCATCTTGAACCTTTGATGTTGCTCTCTGAATTTGCCATAGTTTTGTCTGTCTCTGCGTTTAAATTGTCTGTCAAAGACTCAAACTTTCATGTTTCGAAGGAAATAGATGTTGTTCAACCAATCCAATTTGGATAATAATCAATCGAAACGAGAAAGATGGCAACTTTTAACAATATTGTTGATAAGCAAAAGACACGGCCTACCTGCAGGCAATCAAGGTCCGACACCAACGAATGGGTCAGCTATGGCCAAGGTCCAATGATTAGTTGAGCACCCATGCACACATGGGTTGACCACTCCCACCAAAATCTTGGTTATTGGAAGAGGTGGTGCCCTCACTTATCAACTACATCTTCATACTCTCCTCAACCGATGTGGGATGCATCAATACTCTCCCCTACAAGGCCAACGCCCACGTTGGTCGAGCACCACGACACAAGCCTCACATCGCCGCTCCCTGGGCTTACTTATCCTGCCTGTGGCAGGCCACTCCGCGAGCCCAGCCGGAAGGTTTAGGCAAGCCGCACCCACAATCCGAGGAAGGAAGGCTCTGATACCAATTGTTGATAAGCGAAAGGCACGACCCACCTTCAGGTAACCAAAGTACAACTGACACCCACGAATGGCCCAGCTGTGGCCAATGCCCAGTGGTTGGTCAAGCACCCATGCGCACATGAGCCGGCCACTCCCACCAAACCTTGGTTATTGGAAGAGGTGGTCCTCTCACTTATCAACTACATCTTCGCATTCCCCTCAATCGATGTGGGATGCATCAATACCCTCCCCTACAAGGCCAACGCCCACGTTGGTCGAGCACCACGGCACAGGCGCACATCGCCACTCCCTGGGCTTACTTATCATGCTCGTGGCCTGCTACTCTGCGAACCCAGCCCGAAGGCTTAGGCAAGCTGCACCCACAGTCCGAGGAAGGAAGGCTCTGATACTAATTGTTGATAAGCGAAAGGCACGGTCCACCTCCAAGTAATCAAGGTCCAACTGACACCCACGAATGGACCAGTTGTGGCCAAGGTCCAGTGGTTGGTCGAACACCCATGCCACATGGGCCGACCACTCTCACCAAAACCTTGGTTATTGGAAGAGGTAGTGCCCTCACTTATCAACTACATCTTCACACTCCTCTCAACCAATGTGGGATGCATCATTTTCTTTCTAAGATATTGATCTTATCAAAAATCAGGAGAAAAACCGCTAAAATTTCCATCAGTCACCACATTCCCCATAGGAAACAGGCGGAGCCCATAAATAGCCCTTGAAACTTATAACTTTTTTCTTAAATTTCTTAATTTTGTAATCTTCCTAATAAGCCTTTAAACTTATCAATTTCATTCAATTAAGAATAAATTCGTTAAATTGGTTACGTCAACTAACGATATTAGAAAAAGTTGAGGCCGAACCCATAAATAAGTCTTCCAACTTGTAATTTATTTCCCCTCAAACCCTCCTCATATACACATATATTTAATTATTTCGCTTATTCTTTAAAAAAATATATATTTGATAACATATAAATATTAAACATAAATATTTTGATATATTTAATAATATATAAATATTAATTATTATTTCAATTATTCTTTCAAAAAATATATTTTGATATATTTAATAATATATAAATATTAAACATAATATTTATGTAATATAATAATTAAAATAAATATAAATATTAAACATAAATATTTTTTTATTTTTTTCATACTTTATTATATTTTACTATACTTTTACAAAAATAATAGTAATAAAATTTAATTATAATTAATAAATATATTGATTGATTAAATATACATATTTATTGTATTAGCAACGCCCAAAAATGGCA
>CAODLS012544034.1:0-15683 GCA_948243855.1 Flueggea neowawraea
TCCAAATCACTCATAACCTTCATTAATCACCTAATTAACATAAAAAAACATAAAATTAACTCTTCAATCACCAAAAATAAAAATTCAAAATTTTACCCAAATTTATTTAAAATAATTATCCAAAAATAATTATTCTAAAAATAATTATCCACCAATAATTATTCAAAATAATTACTCCAAATATAATTATCCAAAAATACTCATAAAAAATATACGGAGTATTATAAATATTGTACAATTGATATAATTATTAGTATTGAAAAGAAAACAAACCTATAATTTGGGATAGATTAAAAAAAAACTTAATTTATTTTTATAGGACGGAGAGAGTATTAGTTTGGTAAAATATTTATTGGGTAGTTAGTTGTATATACGCTAATGAGACATAGATTTGCATGTTAATCTTTTCTCTGTTTTTCCTTTTGGGCCTGACCTGTTTTTATATCTTAATTGTAGTCCTCATCTATTGGAAATTTCTGGCATTTTCAATTCAAAGTAATGTAAGGACATCCGAAATTGGAAGTTATTAATTATTATCATTAACAAATGTATAGGTATGGTGAAATCAAGCCGAGTCGCACTGACTTTTGAAGTGTTTAGATTTAATTTAATAACAAAATCTCGATTTTGAACTTGATCTTAAACTTAACTCGAACAAAATTTTATTTTCAAGCTTGCTTCACTTAAAATATAACAAGCTAAACTTGGGCTTGTTACAAGGTTATTTAAATATTAACTCGAAATTGACTTTTATTTAAACTCAATTTAAGTTTGTACAAACTACGAATTCATATTTAGTTTGTTTAGTTGGCAGATAAACTAAGTTCATTTGATAAGTAAATTTTTTAGTTAACTATTTATTTAATTAAGAAAAATTTCTGAGGTTCTGAGGTTCATAAAAGATGTAAGATTCTGAGGTTCATAAAAGAAGATGTACCTAGGACACTCCAATACCTAGTTCATGAGTGAAGTATAAATGAGAGTGAAATGTGGACAGACTTTATAGAATTTTTTCGAAAGAATTAACAATTAAATTTGATAAGATATTAAAAATACAGATATCATCACGGGACCCATCAACCCTGAAATTGGTATGTCATTGGAAGGATTTTACTTTATAGACACAATATTTGTACGAACAGTAATCTTAATAATGATGCATATGAAAAAGATTGGAATGAAGCAACTGCAATATGTGGGTACATATTTTCTCCGTCTTATTGTACACTTTTCAATTTGAATTTCTGAAAATAATCATACTTTTTCTTTGTTATATTTATTATTAGTAAAATTTTAATATTTTCTTTATTTATTTTTTCCAACTAATTTATTAATTAACAATAAATTTACTCAAATAATGTAAATAAAAAAATTTATAAAATTAAATTAATCTAATTATTAAAATTTTTATTTTTTAAATTTTATAAAAAATAATTAGTGTCTATTATTATAAGATGAATAGAATAACTGCTATCCACGATAGTCTAACAACAACAATAATAATAATTGTTATCCACAGTACATATGACACCCACAAGGACCACATTATCTACCTACATTGTGCATTCCACAGCTCTTTCTATCTGTATGCATGTGTGGGTTTCAGGTTTTCGCATATCTGTTTGCGTCGGATCAATTTGGCTAAACCAACTTGATCAGTTCGATTTATCCAGCTCGTGGAGATACATTCGAAGGATTGATTTGCTCTTTTTCTTTCAGTGGGTTTTAACGAATTTCTTCAATTTATAGATAGCCAAAAGAACTAAAATAAATTCCATCGGCTAATTTATATACCTAAATTCTCATATACATAAATTGACTTAAAATAGATTTAACTCCATTAGAAAAAAATCAAGGGTTTGTTTGTTATTATATATCTCTTTATTTAATGTGAAATTCCTTATATCTAGTAGTTTTATTTTTTTTGAATTTATTGTTTCAATTGAAAATTAAAATTTTCTTTTCGCGAATTTAATTCTTGTGGGCCCAAATAAAATGATTTTTGTCTGCAAAACCCCCAAAGTGAAATTTTGATTTTTGACCACGAAAAATTCAAGTCCTACATCTGGTTTATTGGATGTTTTGCTCGACTAATTCTTATTCTTTTTTGATAGATTTAGTAGTTAATCCAAGAGAATTTTGTATTATGAGAAGCTCAAATATATAAATTTGTCAAGAAATTAAACCCAAAAACGCTCGTTATATTTCATTAGGTTTTGTGGGGGTTTCAAGTGTTGTAACAATAAAAGCTTCGGGTGCCGTGGGCGTCCAAAGCGTCCAACAACAAGAAGAAACAAGAAAAGAAAGGGAAAACTGTGAACGTTGAATTCGGAATTCACAAGTCACAACACACAGCTCATCACGAGCTCACCTACCTCACCCCTTCGTCTCACGTATTCTTCCCCTAGTTCACATGATTCATAGAACGTTCAATTCCAACTTTTTTGGCTTTCTTTCGTCCAAACTGCATAATTTTCTTTGCAACCTAATTGAGTTAGTTCCCACTGCTGTCACGTTTTCATGTTCATTCTCACATGATGTAATTAGTTTATTTGCATTAAAGTAATCATCGGATTGAATATAAATAATCTTTTACATGATTGAGTTTGTTTTTCAACCAACACATGTACTAAATCATTAATGCTAACTCAGTTGTTGACAACATCCATCTTTCCCCCTCTGATTTGTTCACTCTCATCAAGAGAACAATGCAATGCAAGATCCATACTTTTATTAATTAGTGTGTTTAGATCATTCTTTTGGTTTAATTAAACTTCATCTACGGTTTAAGTTTGTAGACTCCTAATTCTAGACATGACTTGAGATGAAATTATTTCGAACTTTTCAACGGGAATGTTGACATTAGACACATTAATTTGCTATGAACATAGGCAACAGTTGTGCCCGTTGGATTGTCAAAAATAAAGGTCTTACCAATTGAGAGCATTTGATTTGCATTCCTAGAGATTTAGTTTACTTGGTCTATCTTGACAATGTTGGTCTTAGGAGTCTTAATTATTCCTAATTCTATTAATAAAATGAATCCCGCTATTTCATTGCAGGGTCAATTTAGTTAAGTTATCGATATATAATATCACATATGTACGAGATCAATCTAGTTGAGTTGATTTGTAGGTTAATTTTTTTGTTAAGAAAAAAAATCTTAATCTCAGTTCTACTCTGACTTGCATGGAATAGCATGTTTGTAAACAATAACATTAATTTAAAATGCTCAGCATAATGAATACTTATTATATTTTTTCAGTCGTTTAACTCTCAACATTTATTATTCAAAAACATGTTCGCAATACACCATATCTTAACAATTGCGTAGTTGCCTGCCAGTTTTGAATGTCAGAGACTGATTATTTTGAATTTATTTAATCGTTATGAAACCATAAAAAAACTTACAAAACCTCCCAAACAAAGTTCTTAATTAGCAAAATTTACTAATTTTAATCAACTAAAAATAAACACTCGCCAAGTTGAAACCACAAGAATTAGAGGATCCCGTAGGACAAAAGGACCACATAATCTAACTGCACCTCCCTCTCCTGCTCCTCCTTTCTTACGTATCTCTCACTCACTTCACAGATTCTCCCCAAAATTCCCAACACTTTCTCATTCACTCTCCAACCACCCAAACAGAAACCTCACATGTCTTCCCATCCCAACTAGTCAACCCATCTGACGCCTTAGAATCATTACTTCCTTACCCTCCACGTGTCAATCATCGATTCACCATGGATTATCCCAATTCCCCATTATTCCTTGCGGGTTACCCGACCTGAATCATACACGAATTGACCCGGTCAAGTATGTCCTGCATTGGAATCCGGGTTCACCCAGCGGTGTGTTGGACACGTGGCGATACCCGACTGGCTCATTCTCTGGAATCCAATGCACTTTTTCGGTTATAAAAAACCGTGGCAGTTTTCTTTTCTTGTACACTTAACGCTAAAGCAAAAAAGGAAAAAGAGATGGCGCGAAAATCCCACACTCCGTCACTTCGCGCCGCTACTCTCCTCCTCCTGTTTGCGGCCTTCTCCGCCACCTCCTCCGCCGGTCACGACTACCGCGACGCCCTCCGCAAGAGCATTCTCTTCTTTGAAGGCCAGCGCTCCGGAAAGCTCCCTCCTGACCAGCGCGTAAAGTGGCGCCGCGACTCCGCCTTGCACGACGGCTCCTCCATCAGAGTATACATTCCTTCTCTCCACCTACATTATACATTTCATCAATTTCTTTAATCATTTTCAAAAATGCACCACCAGGCGTTCAACTACAAGGTCATTTTCGGTAATGCATTGTGTTTGTGAACTAATTAAAATAATAAATTTGAAATTTTTGCAGAGAGACTTAACTGGAGGTTACTATGACGCCGGAGACAACATTAAGTTCGGGTTTCCAATGGCATTTACGACGACGTTGCTGGCATGGAGCATCATAGACTTCGGCAGGAGTATGGGACCGGAGTTGAAGAACGCCGTTAAGGCCGTTCGGTGGGGGTCGGATTATCTGTTAAAAGTAACGGCGGATCCTGGAGTGGTATACGTACAGGTAGGTGACGCATTCTCCGATCACAACTGCTGGGAGAGGCCAGAGGACATGGATACGCTGCGTACGGTGTACAAAATAGACGTGGCCCACCCTGGCTCTGACGTGGCAGGTGAAACTGCCGCTGCTTTGGCCGCTGCTTCCATCGTGTTTAGGTCACGTGACCCTGCCTATTCTAGATTGCTTCTTAATCGTGCCGTTACGGTACGTCGTTTTCGCTACTCCATATATTTTCTTTCCCTTTTCAGTGTGTTGTTAGCTTTTTTGGATTCTTTACTGTCTCAGTAATTTTTGTTACTAGATTTTCTTTTCACCCCAGCTCGGTCAGTTCTTAAACAACTTTTTTCTTTCTGGCTTTGGGTAATTTATTTCGAGTCTTTGTGTAATATTTTATTTCAATTAAATAATTTATACATGATTGATTTTAAAATGTAAAAACAAGAAATCTAGTGGAAACTCACCTTATTAGGATAAAAGTTCGAGTCTTAAACATGCAAAAGTTGTAATTTTTCCGTCTTATAAAGATAGACCAATTTTTTTTCTTAGCATGTTCTAAATTATAAATTTATTTTCTTTTCAATACTAATAATTATGTCAATTATACTATATTATTCCTACTTAAATACATAATATATTGCTTAATTAATTACTCATTGGATTGTTATAAAGATATTTTGAAAAATCTCTACTAAAATTAATAATTCTAATTAATTTTTTTAATTTTTATGAAAAAATATTGTGACCTATTTTATGGAATGGAGGGAGTAGAACTCAGTTACTATTAGTAAAGGTTCAATAAACTCGAATATGAATTATTAAAAAAAATCTGAATATTGAGATATTTAATGAGAATAATTTTGAATAAGTTTTTTTTTTTGCGGAAAATGAAGTTGCTATCTGTAGAAACTTTGGACATTTACATGATGTGGACCATATGGAATTAGGACTTTGTCTCGAATTGGTATTTTGGTCATATTAATTGGTGTATGTATTAATGTTGTCTTTTATTTGTCAAGGTATTCATGTTGTGTGGAATTTGCAAAAAGCAACATATATGTATTGTTTTTTTCATAATATTTGTTCACACATTGCCGGTGTGAATGGTCCCCAAATATTGATTTTGGGATTATTATCATCACGGGTTGGCATAGCACCAGAGACTACCACATCTAGGCACAACTACACAACTACCACCTATACATGCGTAGACAGTTGGCACAAATTTGACCCTCTTATGGGTAACTGCCGTTTTGTAGGTGTTCGAGTTTGCCGACCGACACCGGGGTGCGTACAGCAACAGCCTGCACTCTGCAGTTTGCCCTTTTTACTGTGACGTTAATGGTTACCAGGTATTATATACATATACATGATTAAATAACAACCGTTAGATGGGACATATATTTGGGAATAAAGACCATTTATGCTGATGATTTGGAGATTTTTATTATTTGTTTATTTGTAGGACGAGTTGCTTTGGGGAGCAGCATGGTTGCATAAGGCCTCACGCAGACGCAAATACAGACAATACATAGTGAGAAACGAGGTTGTGTTACATGCAGGAGATACCATCAATGAGTTTGGTTGGGATAACAAGCATGCCGGCATTAACATCCTCATTTCCAAGGTAATTATCTTAATCAATCAAACTCTAATTGCTGCGATTTTTTTTACTGAATGTTTGCTTAATGCATTGTTAACCGTGTTTATTAGTATATTATAATTCTAAAAAGACGTGTTATTTGTTCTACACAATCTATTAAACAAACAAACGCATTTTAAATTGCTTCTTTGATGCTTCCAGCTCGAATGATTCGATAGTGAAAATCTTAATTTTGTCATAATGATGATGTTAAAACTTAAAAGTCACTGTTAAAACAGGAAGAGGATGCATGTTTTGTATGAGTGTACTTATCAACCCTTTTGTCTTGTGTGGTGCTGTTGTTCTTCTTGTCCTGTGTTTGTTGTTGCCTACATGGAGAGACTGTTTTCACTTTTATCCTAAAAAATATAGAAACCTGGAAATCTGTATGTGTGTCACGTGGGGAGGAATAAGTAAGGAACATGAACAAAGTGGGGGCATTGTGAGGGATTGGGTCCCACTCACACTGTTAGAACCACACAAAGCCATATCTTTAGAACAAATCAAACCGAAAACAGCTTAAAAGGTGTTAATCCTCATGCTAAATGCACCAAAAATAAAGCCTTAATCATAGGAAAAGAAGATGCATGTGGTAGTGTAGAAGAAGACTTGAATCTCTCGTGGATTGTACAAAACTTTGATGATGATTGTGCATGATTAGTGAAGAATTTACTTAGTTTTCCATGTGGAAGCCAATTATTTGTCAATCCAACCAGGAGACACTCCCTCCAATTAAAGTATAAATAAAAGCCATTATGTCAGGAGGCTTTAATATTGGAGCTCAAGTTGATTTTTTTTTTTCGTTTGTCTTGTCCCTCCAAATCAAAACCAGTTAGGCATATGGTTCCAACGTGAAGTGGCCTGAAAGTCTTGTTAATGCTTCCATTGCCTTGTGTGTATGAGTGGGTCCAATGAATCACTGAGGTCACTGGCTCATTGCATGTGCCAAAAGTCTGGGACTTTGGTTCTTCCCATACTCTCTTATGAGCTATTTTCTTTTCCTCATTTACTTTTCTCCCAAGTGATCGTGACTTCCTGATTTGAGCTTTTCAGCTCCAACGATTCCTTCATTTTCAAAATATCTTCCACTTCAGGCATTCAATACGTAGGATTATATTCAAAATAGTTATGTTTAGATTAATTAATATGTTTCACCACATGTAATCATCATTCTATATGTTCGATTTGAATTCGGTGTACAAATTTTTGTTTGCCTACCAGTTAGATAACCTCTCATGGATTCAAATTATGTTGTTATTACTACTATTATTCAATTTTTATGCGACGAATCATTCATTCTTTCCGTATGCTATCTATAGTCATTTATATGTGGTGTTGCCTAATTACATGAGTGAATGTTTGTTCATTGAAACTTACATATGAGACAAAATAGTGAATATGTACGCAATTTATTTACATTATCGTCAACACATGTGACAGGAAGTGCTCATGGGAAGAGCAAAATACTTCGAGTCTTTCAGGCAAAACGCAGATGGGTTTATCTGTTCTATATTGCCTGGAATTTCTCATCCCCAAGTCCAATATTCTCCAGGTATATTCATTTCTTCTCCTTCCAATAACTTCAACATTATTATAGTCTATATCCCCTTAAACTAACATTCCAACAGTTATTTTTTTTTATCAAAAACAAATTATAATAATGCATATAATAATATTAAATGGTTATTAATTTTGGGTTTGAAAAGGTGGATTAATATTCAAGGCTGGGGGAAGTAACATGCAACATGTAACGTCACTGTCTTTCCTGCTCTTGGCCTATTCTAATTATCTAAGCCACGCCAATAAAGTTGTGCCATGTGGAGATATCACTGCCTCTCCTGCCCTCCTCAAACAATTGGCCAAACGCCAGGTAATCAATTCGTCCCCATTACTTTTTCCTTATTTCATACCATGTTAAATCCACATCGCCACCGAACTGCATTTCCCCATCTTGATATCAAGACAAATCAACGGCTAAAACATGGTCTGATCATTGACTTTTTATTCTCAATTATTGATGGTCCGTGATGAAAAACATATGCGAAAGCCTTTATTATTTAGGCATTCCACGTGACTAGGTAGAATGATCATTATCGAAACCTGCACAACAGTACTTATCAAAAAAGAGATGGTAGAAAATAAGAGAATTAATGTCTTTCTTTTGGGTTCTTCTACATGTGGCAGGTGGACTATATTCTTGGAGATAATCCAATAAGCATGTCCTACATGGTCGGATACGGTGAACGTTACCCGCAGAGGATCCACCACCGTGCCAGCTCGTTACCGTCAGTGGCAGCCCACCCGGCCCGTATCGGGTGCAAAGCCGGGTCTCGGTATTTCATAAGCCCAAATCCAAACCCAAATATTCTTGTTGGGGCTGTTGTTGGTGGGCCCAATGTGTCCGATGCTTTTCCGGATTCAAGGCCCTACTTCCAGGAGTCCGAGCCCACGACGTACATCAATGCTCCTTTGGTGGGCCTACTTGGATTTTTGTCAGCCCATTATTAATTTCCACAACGTGTAGAAGGGCCCATGTTAAAGAGGAGGAGGAGGATGGTGATGATGATTTGTAGTGGTGAGCAAAAATGGCCACCCTGCCTTATTTTTGTCAAAGATTCTAGTTGTTCCTTATCCTTAATGGAAAGAATAGAAATTATGTTTTTGTCAAATCAGTGTGCTCGTTTATTTTGGTGCCTACCTTTCTTCATCGTCAAACTTCGTATCAAAACCATCAGTTTATCATCAAATAGTTACATCTATTAAAGTTTTATAAATGTAACTATCACGTCTTCCACCTTTTGAACAAAAATAAACATCATGGCTTGAAAGATTTAAGCAAGTTATCCCTAGTTACGAAGAAAAAAAAGCAAGTTGTTCCTTCACCCTTCCCTGTTTTAGAATATGTTAAACTAGCTTTAATGAGTCAAGCTCAATGTAGATGCTGCAATTGACTTAAGCACCGACTCAGCTTACTAATTTTGCTACTGCCAATTATCAGTTCAATTATGTTGACCCCATAAACGTGTAGCGGGATTTCTTTTATTGATAAAAAAAGAAATAAGCCCAACATTGTCAATGTATATCAGATAAATCAAAGTATTAGGAATATAATACGAGATGTCTAAGATTCTATTAAAACCTTTGGTCACAAGAGTTGCACTACTTCTCGATCAGCCAAGAAATAACCGACTATTGCCAAATCCTCTACGTAGAGCGAATAGTATTGGGGTAATTTGTCTTTCTGCAAACTCTTGGTTTCATGCTCGTACCAAGCATGTCGAGTTAGACCGTTTTGTACAACAGCTTCTCTACGATGGAATTTCACATGTTCAGTTCCTAATAACCACTGCAGATCAGGTTAGATACTCACACAAACTCTGAAAGCCACATTATACATGTTCAATAATACAAACGTACGTAGTACAACTTTGCCATTCTCAGTATTTGTCTCCACAATACCAAATTCACCTAACTCCACCTAAAAATTGAATTCGGTTCTAAAGGTTTCTCTAAATGTAAGTATATCATCTATTCATCTTCTGTTTATAGTGCATTCTTAAGGTGGACGTGTGCCGTTATCTACTTATCTTGATCACCAAAACAATTAGTGGGTTGTCTACTAGGAGGAGTTAAACCCATCTTCAGTCGTTCAACAAGTGGCTCCTTCGCTTTAAACAAGTGTCTCTTGGCATGTTTATTAGTCTCTTTGCTCAAGAACAAGTGTTCTCCTACATGTTCATTGATTAATACGACAAGCATGAGCTTCAAAATCTGAAGTTCACACGTGAAAATTGGGTTTCATTCATATAATTCCACCAATTTGCATTTTTGTTGGGTTCATCATCATTCCTTGAACATGGTCATGATCACCCCTCTTGTTATATAAGCAAAGGTGTTTCTTAGCTTATAGTGCTTATATTTCTCATACCCGATCCATTTTGGGGACGCTCTGCCTTCGTATATATTTCAAGTACTAGATATTAGGGTTAATCATTTCTTCAATATGAATGTCCAAGCCAATCCTGGGCAGGAAAAATTGACACCTGGGTCCTCAGGTTTATGTGATTGCTTCTCTGATGTTCGAAGTTGTAAGATTCGCTTTCAAATTATTACGGTTCTGTTTTTCCTTGGCTTTGTAGATTAGCTAACTGTTCATTGTAGTTTACAAAACATTTATCCGAATCCGATCCTCATTTCCTTTATTCAATCCGTTCCGTTTTGACTGAGGGATTTTTGATAATAGGGATGAAATTAATTATATACATTTGGTTTGATAAATATCTCCAATTTTTAATATTTTTTTAAAGATGTTTCTTTTACAGATTATACATTATTTGATTAAATAAATTATTACTTTATATTTCAGGCTGCCTCACACTTTGGTGTCCGTGTCTCTCTTTTGGTCGAATTGCCGAGATTGTGGATCAAGGAACATCATGTAAGTAAAAGGCTTAATATATGTGAACCCCTCACTAATTGTATCGAACGTGCAATTTTTTCATGAACTTTGCGAACGCTTACAAAACCCCTTTACAGTTTAATACAAAACGTGATTGTTTAACGAGTCATGTTAAAATAATCAAACGACATCGTTGAAGGGGTTAAACGGTCACGTTTTCAAAGTTTGAGGGGAGGGGTAACAATAATCATTTTTTACAAGTTGAAGGGAGTTCGTAAACATTCGCAAAATTCAGGAAGGAAATTACATGTTCATTACAAGTTCAGGAGTTCACATGTATTAGGCCTAAGTAAAATGATTAAGAGTCTTTTTGTTTAAGTGGCATGAGCGGCGTTTCGGTCATTTTTTATAATCCTTTTTATTAAGGATCAAGCCACCAAAGCAGTGGTCGGTTACGGAAATTTACGGAGCAAAACTCTAAGCAAAGTGCAAGGAGAAAATCCTGCAAGACTAAATACAAGCAATTTTAGAGCATTACAACTGAGCGAAGTGAAAATAATATCTGGGCAATGATATACATCTAAGTCAGTTAAGGTGATCTCTCATTATATCTCATAAAGACAATGGTCTTAGTAATACATCTGAAAACTATATCCTTCTTTGCTTGCAATGGTTCCGCATTGAACACTTTTTGATTTCTAGCTTCCCATAATTTCCATATAAGCAACTGCCATAAAGTCACGTAGAAACTCTGCCGAAGCTTCCCATGTATCAAGGCCGACCAACGATCAAAATAATCCTTAGCAGGAAAAGGCATCACAGACGACAATCCAAACAAATTCAGAACAGGAGAAGCAGCAATGTAATAAGATGTGCTCTTGTGATTCCAACTCCGCACATAAATCTTTCTCCAATTTTTGCTTCATTTGTTTTTATCATTGTTACATTTGATCACATTCATTATTAATTTATGACTTATTTTGTTCTAAATATCGATGTATACTTTTCTTCACTAATATGCATATGTTAAAACAATAATTTATATACTGATTTTAATATAATAAAATATCTAAATAAATAAAAATAAAAGATATAAAACCGTAACACAATTAGCTCATTGGTACTACAGTTATCACCAATATTTTGGGTCGAAAATTCAAAACCCAATAATAGATAAAATGATGTATAAGAAAATAAACACAATTACTAAAAATTAATATATCTAAAAATTACGAACTAGGAAAAGAAGGATGATATACTGTCACGACTCGAGATCGGACCATAATCGGCGTACAAGTCTAACTGAACCAAATGTCCGGCCCATCTAGCACAAGCCTCAGAGACACAAAGCATCAACCCCGGTTTCTCATGCCAAAATATTTATTAACTGATAACATATAAAAAGTTCATATTTCATTAATAACATAAATAACTATAATATCAAATACAAAATAAGTAACTATAGGTAAAATCATTTTAAAACATATTATTATCAAATATAGTACCATAACTCACGGACTATCGATGTGGAGCATCTAACACAATTAGAGCCCGAATCGAAGAGCACCAACTGACCAAAATACTGAAGCCTCACTGAGATCACACTGCTGAATGGCTTCTGTAATCAAAATGAGAACCTGAAAAATGTTGAGGAAAATGGGTGAGTAAACTCAGTGAGGGATACCAACTCTAAATGCCGCTGGGACCTCACACATACTATTTTCAAAACATTTCAGAAAAATACCGTATGCACATATATATTTATGTACCATCACTATACACTCGTATACATACTAGTATAAGTTTAGAAATCCGTTTCGAAAACCTTGCACATAGATAACATACAACATACATTCATGCAATTTTGTACTGTACAGATTATATTAAATTCTACATACTACTTATCTTATTTCATACCTTATTAGTTATCTTATTATCTTTTTCAGAGATAATGAATCTGATAATCATTGATTATACACCCATACTTTATTAGAATTGTGCTGACAAGATCAAATCAGAATAAACTAGCAACCTTAAGAGCCTGAATAGTATCCAACTCAAAAGGATTAACAACTAACAGTCTTAGGGGCTCAAATAATACTTTGTCAACCTTAAGGATCTCAAAGCTATAAAATACAGAACTGATCAAGTATATCTGCGAGCATTCAAGTGCATAAGCTCCAACAAGATATACTCTGTCAGACTACGGTACAATATATTACAGAATAATAAGTAATAACACAGACTTAGAAAATTTACTAAATTCAATTATAACAGAACATCCAGAAAAAATATTAGATTAATCTGGCAGATCGCTTGCTACCAGAAATAGAATCAGAAATGTGGACTACTGCCACAAAAAACAGAATCACGTGTGTTTGCGCTAGACATACGGGTTATCATGTTACCCTAGTAACTGGGCTTTCCAGATAATGATATACCAAAAAATATGTTTAACCCTCATAACATAGGGTTCACAAATCAGAGTAATGATAAATATTCACAGAAAAATAAAATGCAGAAGCAGACAACTAATAGTGAATACACAATTAGCAAAACAAGTAATACTTAAAAGACAAATTCTTAATCCTAATATTTTAAATAAAATTATACAAATACCAAACAGACTAGCAGACAAATACAAATAAACAAACAATTATTGAATTTACCTTATCCTAAATTATAAAAATCTATAGAATAAATAGAATATAGGTGAAACAAAATAAAACAAAATAAATAAAATTAAATAAAGTAAACAACTTTTCAGAGATTCAGAGAAATACAAAAGCAAATAAACATTCAAGGCAAACAGTCATGCCAAGTAGAATTTAATTTACAGAATATATATATGTCGGAATTCCAGAAAACAAAATAATGATTATAAAATTACCACGTAATCAAAATTTAAATTAACCAGTCCTTTAATTAATCAGATTATAGATATAAGTCAGGCACAATAAAGACATATAGGATTTGAAGACACATCCTGTATGTCTGAAGCTGTCATCTCACTCACATGGGCGTCGTGCCAATAATCCAAAATTACGGACCAATAGTGGATGGCTTAGTATCTCGAAAATCAAACGGGACTGAAGGCAGACAACGGAACTGAAAACAGATAAATATATTATAACAAAATCAGACATAGAATAATACATGATACTGTGGCTCTACAGAGTATGCATAAAGTGCAAATAAAAACCTCAAAACTCTGACATTAGCACAAATTCTATTTTTTATCGAGTATTTAATATTTTTTTCCAAAAATCCAATATCCCGTAAAATCACAGTTTAATCGCCAAGACCTTGAGAATTATAAATTGCACCAAATTTTTTAATATTTACAAATTAATTCTCCAAGTAATTCAAATTTACCAATTAAATCCTTTTTTTTTAATTACAAACTTATACTAAGTTTTCTTAAAAATTACAAATCCATATCTAATCTCATTAAAAATTACAGATTTGGTCCATATCCAAAATATCAAGTTCAGTCCTCAATTTATTCAGGGGCAATAGGAAAATTATCTTTTGGTCCATGCGACAGAAAACTATATTAAAAAACATCTCAAATCCCGAATCAATCGAGACCCAATGTTTTCAATCATTCCAATCCATTCTAACAGTCCCAGAAATCCAAATTTAGCATTGGTTTCATCCAATTCCATCAAAAACCGTCCAGTTCGTCAAAATTCATGAGTACCCCTTTCACCAATTAGTGAATTCCTCCAAACCTAAGCTAAATCTATGTTCGCGACCTCAATCCATTAATATCTAATAGAAAGCAACTTTCATTTCATAAAAAATGAGCTAAATCCGAACCCTAAGCCTCTAACCTATCACACGTATTCAACCCAAACAAACCTAACTATTCTTCCATGGAGATGAAGCAACAAGAGGGAAGAGAGAGAGGGATTTACTTTATTTTTGTGCAAAGAAATGAAGAGAAGCAAAAGAGAGAGAGCACGGAAGAGAATTGGGTTTTTGAGGGTTTGAAGAACGAACAAAAAACAAAGCATGAAGAAGAAGCCGTCCGGTTCAATGTTTTAAAAGAAGGGAGGAGCAAAATGGCACCGTTTGGTGCTAAATGAGGAGGTGCTGAAACGACGTCGTTTGATTTATTGATCAGCGTACACATACGCAAATGAAAACCTCTAAGAGCCGACGACAACGATGAAAACGACATGTAGTTTACTCAACAACCTGTAGTTTACGCAAACAGACTGAACGACCTGTAGTTCATTGCTACCTCCATTTTCTCCAATTTTTTTCTTCTTTCAATTTCCACTTAAATTAACAACTTTAATTACTTCAAAACTTCATTAATTACCCAAATAACATCTAAAATTCAAAACTAACTCTTCCAACTTCAAAAATAAAAATTCAAATTAACAGAAAATTGTTAGAAAATTAATCAAAAATAAAAAAGTATTACATTAATAAGACAAATTGAAAAAAATAATAAATTTAATTAATAAGAATCAATGAATTTAATAACATAAAAAGTTGTAAAACAAGTAAAATATATTTCTTTGACTATGAAATTAATAAAAGTTTATTTAACAAAAAAATACCGGAAAGTTAATACAAAAAAAATGCAAGGTATTACATATTCTAGTTTCTTTTGAGTAGTACCTGATATTTTCTTTAAAAAAATTTGGCTTAATGTATGAAACGCAGTTGGGATAATGTAAGAGAAGAAGTAAGATATATTGCTTGAGATTAGTCAGAATGCTAAACAGTAAGGTAACAAATTGGGTAGATGTTGCTTAATGTAGCAAAGAAAATCGTCCAAAGAGATGACAAATGGTCCTACATTCATAAAGCCATGATTAAGAGGTGACTCAAACGTAAAGATGAATGGCGTTGAAAAGTGAAGAAAAATGAAAAAAAAAAAAAAAGGATTGGCGTTCAAAAGTGTCCTTGGATTTATGAGAGGAGCGTGTAAAAGGGTAAACGCTTAATACAAGTTTTGGACAATGTTAGCTCTTTTATCATAATGAAGTACAACATTTGATTCTATTGTTATTTGTATCACCCTTTAGGACTTATTTTTCTCAAAAGTGAAAAAAAATATTAAAACTAAATGTT
>CAODLS012544096.1:0-11752 GCA_948243855.1 Flueggea neowawraea
AAAAATCGAACAACAATAAGATAAAAAGTAAAAAATATAGGTCTCAGGTATCTAAAGAAAAAACATTTAGTTTTATTTTTCACTTATACCATGTATTTTTTAAATTAAAATAAAATTTAAACAAAAGTAAAAACGCAACTAAAAAAATAGCATATAATAAATATCTTTTTAGAAATTACAATAAAAAATAAAATCTAAAAAATAATGTAAATAAAATATAAACAACACAGATGTGTGTCTCACATGTCTCGACATAGTTAACAATACATGTACATATGTCACTGAAATAAAAAATAGAATTAAAACAACATAGATGTGAGTCTCATATATCTTGACAAATGTGACAACACATGTGCGTATCAGTTGGATTGAAAAATCGTTCTTGTAGAATTTTGAATATTGAAAGATTGATTTTAAAATTTTGCCAAACAAATTTGGAGTTAAAAAAAAAGGGACCTGCGCTCATACTATATGAGTGTTTTTAGGTGGATGGCGTAAATTCCTCCTTTTATTTTTGGGTCGGCCATATTGAGCAAAGCTTGATTTGATGAGAGCATAAGAAAATCACAGATCGTTTGCTTTGTGGGACAAAGTGTAGACGATGGTTGATGAATGCCAGCATTTGACTTTGTTCTAAAATACGATGGTATCGACAGAACTACATAACATGAGTTTAGGTTTTCAGATGTCCATTCTTCACTTCATAACCATTCCCAAAAAAGAAATATAAATGTTAATCATAACCAACTTTTCTAAGGGCTTATAGGGTTTGTAATGTATTGGGCATGCGAAATTTCGATCAAGATCTTTCTAGGCTCAAAATTGTGATAATTCAATAACCTGTTTTAGAGTGACGCAACATAATTAGTGACGCAAATTGCTTACCGTATATGAACTAATGAATCTTGGTTAGTTTTTTGAGAGAGCATTTTATTATTGACTTTGTATGTTAATCATATAATAACTTCCTGAGCTTAACTGTATACGTACATTCAAGATATATAAAGATAAGGACGTGAGAGATTTTTTGATGATGAATGTTTGATCGATGCTTACTTAGCCAACTAATAGCAAGAAAGAAAGCGACGTGTGTGATAAAACAGCCATGCATTTCCATCAACCCTCAAATCGATCTGTCAATATTAAACTGTAGCAAGGAAAGAATGAAAGAATTCATCTGAATCAGTCTTAACCCGATGGTACTAGACATTCAACCTTTTTTAAAAAAAAAATCTTTAAGGCTGATTCGATGAATAATTGGAAAAATGATTGGACTTGAAAAATCAAAATATAAGGGAAAAAAAAAGATATGGGCTGAACAGGATTTCATAAAATCTGCAGTGAGCACCGGAAAATTTTTTGTTCAAGACTGTAGATACATAACAGCTTGCTGGGTCCAACCGCAAGCATATATTGGTGGAATTTTTCTTACAAAAGTGAGAGATGTTTAAGCCAAAAGATTATAGGTCCTTGTCTTGGCCAGTACAAGCTTTTATCAATGTATCCAAATCAAACCAACTATTGTTTGCGATCTGGTTCCAGTATTTGTAATTATTAAGTTTCCTCAATGCGTGGTTAGGGACGGACGTTTCTGGTGCGAATATCGATCTTATTCCACTTTTGCAAATGGGGCTTTTTTCAGTGCTTTAACCATATGTATGACCCTCCACACCTTGTTTGATCATGCAATTTTATCTACAACCAGCAAGGCAATAATTCAACAAAGTCATATAAAAGTATGCACAGATATTTTGTCGATTGCTAATTCTTTTTATAAGTGATGGTACATTTTGTTCGTCTACATGATTTTTTATTCATCTCATATTTTGTTGGTAGTGCGACATGCAGTTGAAAAGGAATGGCCTATAAAAAATAGTTCAAAAAATAGTTCAAGGTAATTCAACTAGTAAACAAGTAAATACATATAAATTATATTTTGGACTATAAAAAAAAAGTTGAGGATCAAGGAATTATTTGAATTATTTCCCAAATTGTGTTGAATTTATTCTACAATCTGTTATAAAATAATTGAATAAACCAAATTAATTATTAACGTTAATTGGATCATTACAAGATCGAGATACACTTAAGGGCCGATTTGTTTTTGTGAAATCATCAGAGGTTGAGTGTGGTTTTTCCAAACCTTAAACTTTATTGTTTATTTTCACTGTTAAGAGCTGATATAAAAAAAAAATATGAAAACACTTGAACTAACAGTTACACTTTACAAAACCGATCGAAACACTTTAAGAACTACAAACTCAACGATTACAATTTTGATATTTAAGCTAACTGAGGACTACAAGTTGATCGTTTAAAAACAGAGGATGTTTGTTTGGTGTTGATTAATTTTGTATAAAGTAATTTGCATCTTAAAAGATATGTCACTCTATTTAATTTCTTACTATTTAGCATAAAGTTATCTCACATAAAAAAAAAATCACTCTCTCCGACTCTTTTACTATACAATTTACTTCCCTCACATCCCAACGTCAATAATCCGCATGTTCAACAAATGATGATCACCACATATGCTAAAAATAGACATGTGGTTTCTTAGCTTCACAAAAAATTTCGAGTCTCAAAAAGGGCATCAACATTCAACACTATCTGCATAGTGCATACCAATTTATGGTCAAATAAACGTAAAAAAGAACTGACAAGACACTAATTAATTACTTAGTTCATGTGTGTTTTGAATAACATTTAGCATGTTTTCAAAATTTAATATTTGATATATTTTTTAAAATAAAATTATATCATTCTCTTTATTTTTTATTATATACTATTCGTTATTTTTTAAAATTTCACACTTTCTAAACAAATCTAATATGTTGAAAATCGATGTGGCAATTTATTAATTTCAAGAAAATAGTAACGAAACAATGTCCACTTAAAACATTAGGACCCTCAAGACTTACTAGGAGGGTCAAGTTTTGGGGCCCAGAGCTACATTAGAATAAGGGATCTTTTGTTTGCTCTTTGTGATATAGTGCCCTTGACGTTTCTACGTTTCGGCCTTGGGTCTCAAAAACGACAAAATAAGACACGTTTTTGGACACCGTAGAAGTTCAAGTTTAATCTTCAAACAGTTTATGGTGTGAAGAGTTTTTCACTGGTTGTTTGGGAATGTGAAATTTAAACCAATCTATTGTATCACATTAGGGCTTCCATTAATAGAATATATAAGAGTGTATTTTTACTACCTGTTTCTGCATATAAGATTGATGAAAATATTATTTATATATATCATGTTTCTCTCTTCGAATATACCTGCATCCAATTACATCACTCTCTGTTTTTGTTTCCCCTTATTTCTTTCGTTTTTATTTTTATTTGCTAAATTTCCATCCAGCCAATTTCATGACAAAAAAATTTGATGAATATGTGGCTAAAAATGGGCAACTTACACAAGAAAAAAATGATAATATGGCATCACTCCTTTACTGATCAATTAGGAATCCAATCAACTCTCGACACCAAAAGAATTGTTGAAGGTGCGGTTGAAAATACGCATTTTAATATTGAAGAGATTATACTTATCAAAAGAGAAAAAAATGAAGAGGTTATGTGCACAATTATAATTATTAAAGGAGGTTATATTTATCAAATTAAATATGGTGATACCAAATACTTTACATTTCCTTTTTTTTTTTGAAATTGGATGTACTCCATTAATAACTAATAAGAATCTGCAGAAATGATTGTAGAAAGAAAATTTGGAGGGTGCTTTCAATTACATGGTGTCCACAAAGAACTCGATGCTCTAGCGAGAGAATGAACAACAAAATTTGCAAAACTAGGAATATAACTATCTATAATTAAATACATGTTTCATCTATTTGGACTAACGCTTCATTATTTATGTTTTAAAAAATCTTCTGATTTAGGACTTGATTATAATAGAAAAGATTAGTTCGATCATTGGAGGGTTAGTTAACGATTAATTACAATTTTGATTTAGTTACTGACATACAAGCCAATCCACATCGATGTACGGGATTCAACTTCCGCACACTGTTTAATGTTCACACAAAATCGTAGTTTGCAGTTTACATTAACCCAATTACATGTGTATACTGAAGACCCTAATGTTCTCAGCCGGAACGTATACAGAAAAAATAATTAAGTTGTCAAATACGGTCTTCGTAGCCTCACGGCAAACCAAAATGAAGCGGCCCCACCAACATCTCAAATCACTATACTTTTCTCAGTAGAATCTTATCGTTTATTATTATTTTTGCTTTTGCCTTTGCTTTCTACAATATGATAAAAGCCTCTAATAAATCAATCTCCAACATCTGTCTCCGTTGTAAGTTAGGAATTTTTGGTCTGTTTTTTTTTCTCCCGCATTGATGGAGAACAACCCTAGTTCTTCAAGAACTGATAGAAAGACGATAGAGAGAAACAGAAGAAATCAAATGAAGGCCTTATACTCCAAGCTTTATTCTCTTGTACCTCATCACAGCACAAAGGTACCCTCATTCCATTCACATCTCTTTTTTATCATTTTTTATTGACTGGAGTGAATATATCTCACATTATTTTATTATTAGATTGATCTATATAATATCATAATGTGGTTTGTAACTAATCAATTGATGTAATAATCTCTTTACATATATGCTTTTTTTTTGTTAGGAGTCAGTGTCGCTGCCTGATCAGCTAGATGAGGCTGCAAATTACATAAAAAAGTTGCAGACAAACCTAGAAAGAATGAAGCAAAGAAAAGATCGTTTAATGGGAATTGATCCGTGGAGTAGTGGAACAACAAGTACAATGGGATCAAGAGCACCACAGATTCAGATACAAGAAATGGGTTCAGCCCTAGAGGTTATTTTGGTAACTGGATTGGATGGTCAGTTCTGGTTCAATGAGATAACTCGACTGCTTCATGAAGAAGGAGCTGAGATTGTTAATGCAAGTTTTTCTGTTGTCGGTGACACTGTTTTCCACACAATACATTCTACGGTACCAGATAATTTTCTTTTTCTATTTTTGCAAATTATTGTACATTAGCTGAATTTTTTTTCTCGAAAATTAGAATCAACTAATAGATACTAGAATGCGTTAATTTTATTACTCCTCCTGCATAGGTTGAAGATTCTGCCTCCAGTAATGAAGCAGCGAAAATCTCCGCGAGGCTGAAGCAGTTTATTGAAGATACTACTAATCCATTTTGATTTTTGAAGTCTTCATATGTTACGATTATCTTGGCGACTATGTAGTTAATTTACTTGAATAATAATTAGTTGGTTCTTTCCATCTTGAGATCAATATATTCCTCTCACACTTTTATTTATACTTTGTTCAATTGGACTGATGGTATTGTCTGTTTAGATACAACTTTAACTTAGGTTATCAAAATTTCAGATGGTTTGATCATGCACAGTTGGATTAGTTAATTTGACCTAATTTAGGACATCTTTCAGAGCATTACATAGGAAGTATACATGTGTTTGTAATCACATTTACATTAATAGATGGATTGAGAGAAGACTGATTAGAATGCATGCTTGTCTGAATTGCAAATTCAATCTGTCCAAATCATTGTTTCAAGGTATGGGAATTTAAGAATTGCATAGCATTAATTTCTTCTTCAATCTGGATTCAAACTGTAATGTGGTTTGTGAATTTCTGATCTTTTTCATGATCAAGATTGTATTAATCATCAAATTAGTGGTGGATCTCTCATATTGGCATTTACTAGTTAGTAACATAATTTATTCACTCAATGTAGAAATGAAAACTTATGGAGTTTGATGAGACTAATTATTTTGTGTTGGGTGATCATCAAATAAATAACAGAAGAAAAATTTGGTACAACAATTAAAAATATATATAATTGGGGATGAGCTATGCTGCTTTTGCACATTTGTACTTTACTTTCTTTTAATGGCTAGGATTTAATTTAAATTGATTTTACGATTATAAAATTATTAACACATTAAAAAGTCATTATGTTGTACATACACCTTTTAATGTGTTGGCACATTTATAATCGTTAGATTAATTTTAGCGTAATCTAAACCATTGAAAGTAGATAAAGCATGTTAATGCAAAAGCATGATAGCCAAATCCTATATAATTGGGGTAAACAGTATTCTGATATTTCAAAACACATTTTCATATTTGTTTTCTTATTCGTAAAAAGCTATCAGTAATATGGCACTATTTGATTATGTTAGAAACAAACATTTTCAGTATCTTCCTTATGAACAAGCTATGAATAGACACTTGAACCTTGCAGTGGAACTTACATTTTCAGCATAAAAATTATGGGTTAATCATTGCCAATGATTGATCATCTTTGTCAGTAGTGTTTGAGTCACATGTTACATGCACCTTACATGGATTTAAGGGTAGAAATACATTTTCAGAAAGTTATGATCACAATATCCATTAACCAGTAATTTTTGTACGATTTTTGATATATAAGTCATATTGTTGGATGACATGTTGGATTAAAGTTTGATTGACGTCATGAGCATGACATCATCTTGAAGCCGAAAGTAATGTCTTTCTTGAACTTTCATATGAAAATTGCAGCAATGACTACCTTGTCAACGGTCGGACCTTCCAAATTAACACAAGTTCTAATCTTAATCAGCCCGCCTTTTTAGCAACAAGTATATCCATATATGCAGGAACATCTGATAAAACCGTTTGGCTCTTGTGAGTGTACATTTTCTTTTTCAAAGAGTTTAGTTAAACTACTAAAATAAGTTCCTATTTAACCACCTGCGTAATTAAGGTTTTTATGTATCAGCGTTCCCTAGCATTTAGGTAGCCAAAATATAAATAACGACAAGTTTTTTAATGATAAATACCGTTTAATTTTTTTTTTTATGTATTAGACATTCCACCAGATATAAGGCCTGGGTATATGCAAGGAAAGGAGATGCCGAAGACTGATGTATACGTGCAGGTGAGACTTGAGAGGGACAAGGTGGTTTGACGGAAACTCTAAACAACACATGACCCATGTGATCTTTTGTTTCATGCAACAATGATGTTGGCGTCTGTCACTAAAAAACAAATGAAGTTGGCATCTATATACTTAAACGGTGAATTGGAAACCTACTGTCACGACTCAATATGAGCACGTATGTATTTTGTAAACATCATCTTATAATTAATACATTTCTTTATCACTTATAAATTAAAAATTTTAATATTATATTATTTAAATAACCAGAACCTTATACTTACAAGTATTTACAACTTCTCATATTTATCCATTATGTTTTTCAATATCCGTTGCACAATAGTTAACTCAGCCTATTAACTTCAGTTGCTTGTTTAGATTATTGTTATAGCAACATTATAGATATATAGCACTCCCGCTTCACACTATAGATAAGAACCTTGTTAATTTTGCCTTTAATTATAGATTCTAAAAAGATATTTATTTTTTGGATCAATAAACTCATCTTTTATTAGAATGAAGATTAGTACAAAAATTCTTTTTGCATTTATCTTCCATAAAAAATTGAATCATCCGTTTTATATAATTATCCAGTGTACTTGTCTCTTTTTTTTTTCAATGTGAAATCTCATGTTAATAATGTATACATTTAACTACTTGAGCTACTCTCAAGTAATACTTGTGTATGTTGTTACTTTGAGTAAGCAATTTAAAAATCATGGCTAACACGTACAACGTCGATGTTAACAAAGGAACATGTATATGATCTGCTGCAGTTGACGCAAAAGCAAGTATGAAATGCAGAAGCAAAGAGAGTCCCTTGAGAGCTTTTCGAGTTCTTCCAACTAATTACAGCTAACTCATAATAATTACAAGGGCCAGAATCTTGTTTAATTGGGACCTAAAACTTTTGTGCATGTTTGGCGTTGGTCGGCATGGCCATGATAGACAGCATCATCAACAAGTTAACATCAACCGAGATGGTTGTGCTTCAACGAAAGAAGTAAAAAAATTAGACTAACTGAATTAATCCATCATATGATCATTCATTGATTGATTTAGTCAAACTTTGCAGCAAGACGTTTTTAATTTTTGGTATGTACTATGTATATAGTTCATTAGTGCGACTTCATAATCAGAGGCTAATTATGAAGAGAATTATCATGAGAATGGGAACTCGACATCATCATGATATTGCTGTTACTGCCCTAATTAAACTTTGCTTCAACCAATGTGTATAAACATAAACCTAATAGTCAGTTACGTTGGAGAGAACACAGGAAAACGAAACAAAGAGACGCATGGGCTGCGTGAATCACAATTGGGCCACAACATCAAAAAATTGTAGAAAACTAGAAAACATAAAAGGAAAAATGAAAAATTTGTTCATACAACACTAAAATTTTCTATTGTTTTCTATTTTATTTTTAAAAAACAAAAATAAAAAGAAAATAAAACATGAAAAACAGAAAACTGTTTTCTCAATTAAACTTAGCTGTAGTTGTCAATGACCCAATCCTCTGTTACAGACCCATTCTACTCACTCAATTTCAACGTGGCTTGTATAAACTAAAATATATTCCCTAGATGCATGTATGTATATATACTACTCGTTAATCATGTTTATTATTTAATAAATATCGAAATTTAAAAGATCAAAGAGAGAATTTTTGGGATGTACATCAATAATGATGAATCTACAATTAACTCGTGCAAATGTTTGAGATCTACTTCAATTAATTAACACCAAATTGATGACAGAGTATCTTTTAGTATCCTTAGAGCGTGTGAGGGGTTGATTTATTTCGTTGCAGCTCTGACCTCCTGAATTTTTTGGAGTATAGTTGTTTCATTGTTTCTGTATTGAGTTATAATTTTTAGATACTTTTGTTGAGTACATCTCTTCGAGAATAGTAGCCTTATATCGAATTGTACACTTCACAAATCCAACCGTTTAATTAAGCTAGTGTTCACAAATCCAACCGTTTAATTAAGCTAGTGTTAAGTGAATATGTTGTTGCGTTTTGAAACCTAAAACTTAGAACCGTAATCATAAACACAGACTTCCGGGCGGGATCTGGCTGTTTATGGCTAAATATAGTCTAATACAAAATTCAGATGCTAATCCGAGTCAATATAAATCAGAATCAGTCTCAAACATTTTCACATGCACCCAATATCAGTCAACAGCTCCCATAATCACAAATCTACCATTGATTTCTAATTTGGTATCTGGCCATACATTGTAAGAAGTTTGATTGATGATGTTTTAGTGATTTTCTCTATAATACTGGGCAAAATTGAAGGAAAAATCTAAATCCTAGATTAACTGAAATTGAGAGATCATTGGCTTAAGAAATGATGTTGGAGTAAATATGTAGGTTCGATTATTTAATTCTTTTTATTGGGTTATGATTTCAAGGGAGGTGGTGGAGGATATATATATATATATATAAAAGAAATGATCATTGTCCAAAGCCGGAAGCCCCTCTCTCCGGTGCTAACACAAACTCAAAAACATGGGTTTTGCTTGGCTTAGTTAAAGCTCTTGTCTTGGCGCAGACGTGATTACTTTGCTTCACTATTAATGTGATTGCTGAAAACGTGGAGACTGTACAATTCCGCCCTAGTCGCCACCACCGATCAAGACATGCGCCTCTTGCAATGAAGCATATCCAACTCTATGCATGCCCCACAGTATGCACCCATGAATACTCCAGGATATTCGCCCATATATTCCCCTCATATTGCGCCATATTATGCATCTCTTCACGCACCAAAGGGGTGTCCATTCCCACCTGTTCACTTCACCCACCGGATCAATCGCATATCCATTCCCACCGGTTCACCCCCCAGCTCATTCACCAACAGCGTATCCGTTCCCACCAGTTCTCCCACCAATACCATATCCATTCCCACCAATTCACTCACCTGGCTATCGCTTTCCAAGGAGCTTTACAACAGTTCAGGGAGTTGTTTATTGCAAGCCTTGTGATTATGCTGGGGTTGATACCCTCTTTTGAGCTTCTCCAATTCTCGGTCAGTCCAATATTGCACTCTCTTAAGAGAGACCGTCATTTTTTTTTGAATAATTTGACTATATTGCCAATCAATCAACTGAATTATTCTATTATGGTTCTTATGTGAGGCTCATTGAACCGGATCTATCTGTCAGCCTATTGTCTAACCCAAGATGGTTGTGATGAATTATTTAAGGGCCTTGTGTACATTTTTTTATTTATTCAAACTAAAAAAAACTTTACTCCGGATGTAAAACTATTTTTAATTTATTCCGCATGAAGTAAAGTATATTTTCGTAAAGAGGGAGTACGAAATTCTTTTTTTTTTTCAATTTAGTCCCTTCTGGTTTATTTAGGATTTTTAAAAGGTTTGTTTATATTTTCTATTTAAAGTTTATTTAGGTATATATTTCTATTTAAAGTTTATCTAAGATTTTTTATTTGGTTTTCAATTTTAAACTGAAAATAAACCCCATTTGTGCTTTAAGGTTTATATTTTCTATTTAAGGTTTATTTTGAATGTTAGTTACAAGATTTATTTAAGATTTTTAAAAAAGTTTATTTAAGGTTTATATTTTCTATTTAAAAAATAAAATAAAAATAAATTTTTTATTTCTGTACGGAAAAAACTGATTTCCATACATTTCCGTACAAAAAAGATGATTTTCATATGAAAAGAGGAAAATTTGCGTACAGAAAGAGAAAAAAAATCAAAAAGGGTCATATTTTTTAATTAATTTTTTAAATGAACTTATGTTTGTAAGTGGCCTTTTTATTTTGGGTAAAATTCATGGCGACCCCTAAGGTTTGGCTATATCTCTCTTCCGGTTCCCATACTTTGAAAATTCGCCGCTCTGGTCCCTGCGACTTAACTCTGTCTATTTTTTAAACAAAAACCGCAAAAAGACAAACTTGCCCTTTATTTTAAAACCAATTTTCTTCAACAAGCCACTCAAATATGTTTTCTCTTTGTGTGCTCAAAACTCAATTATCTCTTTCCTTTTCTTTCAAAGATATCACGGTGATAAAATTTAGTTGGATTGAATCTAGAATTGTATAGGGATTAATAGTCGCTGCTACATATAAGTAATCACAATAGATTTAGCATTTGAATAGCATAATCCCCAGAGAAATGAACAATAATAAAAAATTTGACTACTTTACCAGGATTTATTGAAAATTTTGCACAATTAATCAGTCCATGGCCAAGGAGTATCAATATTTTCTTGCCAAAGATAAACAGAGCATATCACAAATAAAAAATCTTTTCACTCAAACCTCTCTCACTCTCTCGTACATCCAAATTCAATAATGAGAAGGTCAACGTGAAACGACGCCGTTTCTTATAGCCGGATACAGCCTTACCTCCTTGTTAGCGAAAAGATGCACGCTGCTTCCAATTTACCTCCACAAAACCCACCTTCTCTCTCTTCACCGCCTCCTCCCATCGATGTCACTTCTCTCCCCCATCGCTTTTTGTTGGAGAAAATATTTTGGTATCTTCGCCGCCTCCTCTCGTCTCTGCCACTTCACCCCTCAACCGTCTTCGCCGGATACAACTTTACCTGTTTTATCTCTTCCTTCTCCTCTACCTTTGGATACAAACCCCACTGCCTCGTCCTTTCCGCCTCGCCCAATTGTACTGATTGGAGTTGGTTTTTGATAACCTAAAACTCACAACTTTCAATGTTGGAGAGAGGTTTCTGGAATGGAGAAGAAGTTTTTGGAATGGAGGAAGTATCTCGTTGAGAGAATGGACGAGATTGAATTGAACCTGGAAGGAGTGAAGTACAAGCTGAATGTG
>CAODLS012544390.1:0-19649 GCA_948243855.1 Flueggea neowawraea
GTGTCACATGATGTGTGAACTTTGAGAAAAGCTTTCGTGAGATTGTGAAAATCGAAAGCAGCGATTGTGTGGTTACGAACTAGGGAAAGACATACGTTTCTAGCAGTCTGAGCTGTTGTAGCATATACATTGACAGAATGGAGCTGTTCTGTGAAGAGATGCCTTCTAGCAGGATTGTGTTAAGAGCTGTTATATAACCCTAACAGGTGTATAGCAAATATACTCTCATCGTATGCTGGTCGCGGAGTCTATTTGTCTATATGACAAGAGGATCGAGTATGGTTACGAGAGTGTTAACCATGTTACATGACGTGTTAAGGTTATGTCATGTGTGACTGGGAGATGTTGGAAAAAGCGGTCCACCCATGACGGGTGAACTGAACCATTCGGTCAATGTGTGAACCGGAACCATGAACCGAGACCAATTGGTAAGCCTAATTGAGTTGGTCCTGAAATGGGCCCATAAGCCATTAGGCTCAAAAAGCCCATTAAGGCTCCTATAAATAGAGGTGAGGGAGGAGAAGAAAGTGGAGGTGGAGAAAGTGGAGAAGAAAAAAAAAAGAGAAGAAGGAAGAACAAGAAAAAAGAGAGAAAAGAAAAGGAAAAAGGAGGGAGGGAGAAAAATGTTTCTCCCATCCCTCATCCTTCCCTCCATCTCCTCGCACCGTGAATCGTTTATCGATGGTGTCGATCCGCGTGACATCTAGACTGCAAACAGACCGAGCACTCTCGTCGACTATCCGACCGTGGTTTGCTTGCAAGACCAACATCTAAACCTGGTCCTGCAGCTGTTGTCTGTTGCTATGCTTCCGCCGAAATCGAAATAGGTAACTTAAACCTCCTATTTTTTATATTGTATATTTATTAAGTGGGTACTCGATTCCTTCATTGTTGAATCAATTATTTTATTGACATGTTGAGTTACGTTTAAGACGCTTCGGTTTATATAAACGTACTAAAAAATATGTGTTTTATTACAATACATTAATTCTGCTATAACTTTAAGGTTTTGTAGATTCTCACAAGTACATGTAATATCTATTCTACTAATACTACTACCACAATCAAAAAAAGAAAAAAAAAACTAAACTAGGAAAAATGATTATTTTTTCTTATATTTTCAGTATTCATAGGTGTTAAAGTATTAAAATATGAATGAACCAAGTTATTATATTTCATAAATATTAACATAATATTCTGACTTTCTTAGTATATATTATTCTTGTACAGAAAAAAGATAGTATCATCGAAAATTATTGTGAAATTAGAAACTCTCTAATTTAATTAGGGGTCTCAAGTTTAAAGTTTGAATATTTAAAAACCTTAAAATGCAGCAAAAAAAAAGATTAATTTGTTGCTCATAGATCAAATAGAATATTACGGAAAAATTAAAAACTACCTATCTGGTAAAAGAGAGAATTATAACATCGGGGATCTCTTGTCTGCTTCAATACAGTTTTATACTCCAATCTCCATGTGCCTGTCTCAGAAATTAGAAAAAAAAATTAAAAAAGAGACAATAAGGAAGAGAGAGAGAGAGAGAGAGAGATGCCTATGCTATATAGGATGGGATGTGAGTAAACGAGTTGAAACCTTGGTGGCATACATGTAAGGAAAATGTAGGTTCCACGTAAGGGAATTATATAGGGCGATATAGAGTTGTAAAAATCAAACCGGAACCGGCGAACCGAATTGAAATCGAACCGATCAAAATCGGTCAAAATCGGAACCGAACTGAAACCGGAACCGGCCGATCAAAACCGGCGGTTTACGGTTTAGGTTCCGGTTTCTCGTTTTAAAAACCGTCGAACCGCCGGTTTAACCGGTGGTTTCAACGGTTAGTTTTTTTTTTATTTTTTCAACTCTATAAATACTCCACCTCATTCTTATCAATTTTACACCATTTTTAATCTCTCAATCTCTTCTACACTCTCTCAAAAATTCATTTTTCTATAAATTATTATTATTAATTACTAATAAAATATCTAATTTGTTTAAAAATTATTAAAAAAATCTTTGAAATAAAATGTATTATTGGTATTATAGTTAATTATTGAATATAACAAAATTTACAAACCAATTGACGAGATAAAATAACGGATTAAAAAAAAATTAAAAAAAAAAGGAAACCGAACCGGAACCGAAACCGAAACCGAATCGGCGGTCAAAACCGATCAAAACCGGAACCGAACCGAAACCAGACTAAACAATGAAAACCACGGTTCGGTTCCGGTTTGTACATTTGACAAACCGGCAACATGTCTACTCCCCTGAGCTTCGCCTCGTTTAAAAGTTGAAGGCACCATTTTCCAGTTGCAACATTTTCAGGGTAACATTTAATACGGATATGCATATATGATAACGTTCAATAAGGATATATTATTATTGGCAGCTCGTTTTAAAAAAAATTGTAACATTTTTAGCATGAGAAACATCTTCAAGAAGACCCATTAACATTATAACTGCTTGATGTTGAGTAATGAAATAATTATAACCAGTACATACTTTGAAATCCAAGTAGCAATCCACTAGGGACTTGGCATTCAAAACCCCCACTTCTAGCGTGTTACTGTCGTCGCATCTCATGATCAAGTCTCTTATCTCCAGCTTTTTCAAACTCTTGTTGGCGAAACTCAACTTGTGGAATCCATTGCGACGACACAAACCTAATCATAATCCGAAGTGATTGCCGGTTAACACGTTATCATAATCCTTTTTTTATTTGGATTGCTAAATAGATTAATTAGGAAAAGAAAAAGAAAAAGACCTTTGACGTAATTAGTAAGAAGAAATATCCGTAGGTTGGCTCAACTCAAATTGGAATTATGAAAATGTCATTATTAGATTATAAAATTCGTCTAAAACAGG
This sequence comes from Flueggea neowawraea, assembly GCA_948243855.1. Classification (NCBI taxonomy): domain Eukaryota; kingdom Viridiplantae; phylum Streptophyta; class Magnoliopsida; order Malpighiales; family Phyllanthaceae; genus Flueggea; species Flueggea neowawraea. Next base: position 2,869 of record CAODLS012544390.1, read on the forward strand.
AGTGATTTTTCAGTTTAATTGAAGTACTCAGGCTATTGAATTGGCAATTAGTTATTTACTTGGACCGTAAGGCTAGCGAAGAATTATTGGCTTCTATCAAACATTTAGAACCGAAAAAAAGAGGGAAAAACCCTATTAAAATCTTAAATATGGCCAGGGATCTGAAATGCTATATTAATTTTCAGATAAAAAAATTTTCCCTATTAAAACTAAAATTTTATGTAAAATGTTCGGGATTTCAAAATTTTTGGTGTTACTTTAATTCTTTTTGGTGGGATATCGTTGGGGAGACTCTGGGTCTGGTGAGTTCTCAATTACTTCTGCAATTCACCTCCAGCAACCTCTTAGTAACTGTGATGATAGTGGGATTTGGAGGAAGATTTGGACCATCCAAGCTTCTCAGCGAGTTCGGAGCTTCTTGTGGTAGATGCTTCACGATGGCCCATTAACCAATGTTAAAAGAGTTCAGCGCCATCTAAGTACTCAAGAGCAATGCCATGCTTGCCCGGCCTTATGAGAAACTTGCCTTCACATATTGAGGGACTGCAAACATGCGCAGGAGGTGTGGGTACATCTTGTGCCAGATTCTTCTCGAACTCAGTTTTATACTCCTTCTTTGCAGGATTGGATTGGGCAGAATCTTAACTTGAATGACCAATGGGCTGCACTATTTAGCACTACCTTATGGTGGTTATGGAGGTGGCTCAATTGTCGCTGTTTCAAGGATGGAATAGATATCCCTGCTCGGCGTGAACTGTTCGTCCAGCAACAGGTGAAGGCCTATTTCTATGCCCAAAATCTCCGGAAGAACAAATTAGCTGGTGAGAGGAATAGAGATCTACAAATGATTGGGTGGACTCCTCCCAATCCTGGCTGCATCCGACTGAACACTGATGTTGTGGCCAGTGGAAATCTGGGTCTGGCATTTTCCGTGATTTTACAAGCAATTTTCTTGGAGCTTTTGCTTGCTCTGTGGGCAAAGCTTCGGCTACTCGGGCAGAATTATATGCTTCTTGGAAAGGCTTGCATTTAGCAAGGCAGCGAGGCTGCACTATTCTGGAACTTGAGACTGATTCTCGTGTGCTTCATGACTGGCTTGTGTGTGCCAAGGAGGGACTGGTTGCTATAAGGGTATGATCACAGAGTGCAGGAAACCGTTAACAATGCCGGAATGGTCTGCTACTATTCGACATGTTTTTAGGGAAGCCAACGGATGTGCTGACTGGCTCTCAAAGAAAGGCATTAGCTTGCCAAATGGTAGTTGTCATATTTTTTCTTCCAAGAGAGTTATCTGAACTTTTAAGAGCTGATTTATTGGGCATTGTTTGGCCCTGGTTTGTGAATAATGAATAACAGGGCTTCACCCTCCTTTGCACCCAAAAAAAATTAATTAATACTTTTTTTTTCGCCGGAAATTAATATCTAACACATTTCACGTTATCTCAACATTAACGTACGTTATAATGTGGTTTAACGTTACAATTACAATTTACAATACATAAGTGGCACCGACCAAACAAACGCACCACCGCCTTTCTTCTCTATATATATAACCAGAAACGTTGCTTCTTCCCTGAATTTTAATTTCTTTTGCTTCAACGCTTCTTGCCTTCAAGCCTTAAACGGGGCATTCTCTTCTTGTTTTGATCAAGCCTTCTTCGTTTTTAATCATCAAAAAATGGGGTTTTGTGTTCTTGGTTTAGAGCTTCTCCAACCCATACACAAAAATAGAGTGAAACACAAAAATTGTGCAAAAAAACCTCTCCAACCCAATTTTATCTTTCAGTTATTTTTTTTTATTTTAATTTTATTCTTATTTTTTCAAATCACATTATTAATTTTATTTAATAAATAATTAAAAAAATTAAATTATTATTTAGTTTGTAAAAAAAAATAATAAAAAATATTATTTAAAAAAATTAAAAAATATTTTTTTTAAATTAAAAATAAAATTGTGAGTTGAATATATTTTTATTATAAATATTATATTTTTATAAAAAATTATATAAAAATAGAGTTTTAGGTTGCTTACAAGTTTTTTTTTTGCAATAAAGATTTAGTGTTTTCTCTTCTTATCTTTCTCAAGGCTTCTTCGTTTTCAGCCATCAAAAAAATTAGAGTTTTTATTCTTCTTGATCCAATCAAGCTTTCTTCCTTTCTAACTATAAAATTAGGGGTTTTTCTTCTTGTTTTATTCTAATAATAAAAAAATTCAGGGTTCTTTCTTCTCGATTTAATCAAGACTTCTGTGTTTCTAACAATAAAAAAATTAGGGTTTTTTTTTTCTTGTTTTAATCGTTTCTGACCATGAAAAAATTATGGTTTTCTGGTTTCCATCCTTGTTTTATAAACGATCTGTCAAAATCTAGGTTGGCGATGTCTTTATCTTTGCGTCGCCTCTGTGCCTTTGTTTTCTTATGTGTAAGGTAATCAAAGTGTGCCTTTGATTTCTTCTGTGACTCTGTCCAGAGCAAAAATTTGATTACCTTGCAATCAAATTGTGGCTTTCTTTCTTATGTGCCTCTTTCCGGAGTAGAAGTTTGATTAGATGTACCCCTGTTTCTTAGGTGTCTATGTGCAGAGTAAAAATGTGATTACCCAGTAATCAAAGTGTGTCTTTGTTTTTTTTGTTTCATGTGCCTATGTGCGGAGAAAAATTCGATTACCCAGTAATCAAAGTGTGCCTCTGTTTCTTACGTGCCTATTTGCAGAGTAAAAATGTGATTACCCAGTAATCAAAGTGTGCCTCTGTTTTTTATGTGCCTATTTGCAGACTGAAATTTGATTGCCCAGTAATCAAATGTTGCTTCATATGTTCCCACGTGTGAAGTAAAAATTTGATTATTCAGTAATCAAAGTGTGCAGAGAAAAAAATTGATTACCCAGTAATCAAACTGTGCCTCTATTTCTTAAGTGCCTATGTGCGAAGAAAATAGTTGATTACCTAGTAATCAAATTGTGCCTGTGTTTCATTGCAGAGTAAAATTTTGATTATTCAGTAATCAAAGTGTGCCTCTGTTTCTTATGTGCCTATGTGCGAGAAAAAATTGGATTACCCAATAATCTAAGTGTGCCTCTGTTTCTTATGTGCCTATGTGATGACTAAAAATTTGATTACCCAGTAATCAAAGTGTTGCTTAATATGTGCTAAAAATTTGATTACCCAGTGATCAAAGTTTGTGGGAAAAAAATTGATTACCTAGTAATCAAAGTGTGCCTCTGTTTCGTTCCGAAGTAAAAATTTGATTATTACCCGGTAATCAAATGTTGCCTATATTTCTTAAGTGCCGATGTGTGGAGAAAAGAGTTGATTACCTAGTAATCAAATTGTGCCTGTATTTCGTTGCGGAGTAAAAATTTGATTACCCAGTAATCGTATTGTGCCTCTATTTCTTATGTGCCTATATGTGGAGAAAAAAATCGATTATTTAGTAATCAAAGTGTGCATCCGTTTCTTATGTTCCTATGTGCAGACTAAAAGTTTGATTACCCAGTAATCAAAGTATGTGTCTGTTTCTTATGTGCATAAAAATTTGATGACCCAGTAATCAAAGTGTGCCTCTTTTTCTTATGTGCCTATGTGGGGAGTGAAAATTTGATGCCCAGTAATGAAAGTGTGCCTCTGTTTCTTATGTGCATAAAAATTTAATTACCTAGTAATCAAAGTGTGCCTCTGTTTCTTATGTGCAGAGTGAAAATTTGATTACCCAGTAATCAAAATGTGCCTCTGTTTCTTATGTGCTTATGTGCATAATAAAAATTTGATTACCCAGTAATCAAAGTGTGCAGAGGAAACTTTTGATTGCCTAGTAATCAAAGTGAGCCTCTATTTCTTATGTGCCTATGTGCGGAGAAAAAGATTTGATTGCCCAGTAATCAAAGTGTGCCTCTGTTTCATTGCAAAGTAAAAATTTGATTGCCCAATAATCATATTGTGCCTCTGTTTCTTATGTGCCTATGTGCAGAGTAAAAAAATATGATTACCGAGTAATCAAAGTGTGTCTCTGTTTCTTATGTGCCTGTGTGCGGAGTAAAAATTTGATTACCTAGTAATCAAAGTGTGCCTCTGTTTCTTATGTGCTTATTGCTTAGTAGAAGTTTGATTACCCAGTAATCAAAGTGTGCTTTTGTTCCTTATGTGCCTTTGTGCGGAGTAAAATTTGATTACCTCATAATCGAAGTGTACTTTTGTTTTCTTATGTGCCTTTCGGATGATAGCCCATTAACCTTGATAGTGGCTTGTAAACTGGTGACTAGGGCTAATCAATCAGAGGTAATTTTCTACTTCTCTTGTCCCTCCTTTAATGAGACAGAGATAGTGGCTAGTTATGTGATAATATTAGTGCTTGAGGATCAAAGCAGAACTGGTGAATTCTTGTTTCTACAGCCTATCACTCAATTATGCCCTATCTTTTGTCTTTAAGTCGCTCGGAGCCTTTTTATCCACCCTCTTATGGGTAATAATTAATAAGAGATTCGTTCTTTTTGCATGTTCCCTCCTTGTCTCATGTTGCTTCTTAATATGTGTCTTCGATGGAAATTGAGACAAGCCATCTAAAGTTGTTGCCTTCTTAATTTGATTACCTAGTAGTGTGCCTATGTTTTCTTATGTGCCTCTGGTAAAAATTTGATTACCTAGTAATTGAAGTGTGCCTTTGTTCTCTTCTGTGCTGTATTCAGATAGGGCATAACCTTATTGGGAAATTCTTTTTCACTTGATAGTGGCTTGTAAATTGGTGCCTAAGGTTATTCGAGATGAGACTTGTTCTCTTTTTTTGGTTCCTCCCTTGGTGAGATAGAGATAGTAGCTAGTTGTGTGATGGGCTATATTAGTGCCTGCGTGATCAAAGCAGAATTGATGAATTCTTGTTTTTGTTGCCTAACCTAAGCTATATGCCCTATCTTCTGTACCTAAGTCGCTCAGAGCCTTTTCATCCAACCTTTTGTAGGCTAACAATTAATAAGTTTTTTTTCTCTTATTATGTTGTCTTTTTATTATGGTGATATGTGCCTTCTGATTTTGAAAAAGAAAAAAATGATGGTGGCTTGTTTTTAGATTTGTTACATATGTGCTTAATGCACTACATCAAGAAAATTGAGATAAGCCATCTAATCCGTTGCCTTTTTATTATGGTAACATTTGGCTTCTTATCCTAAAAAAATGATGGTGACTTGTGTTTAATAAGTTACATATATGCTTAATGCACAATAATGTGGAAGAAAACTGAGACAAGCCATCCAATGTCGTTGCCTTTTTGTTATGGTTAATATTTGCCTTCTTATTCGAAAAAAGAAATGGTGGTGGCTTTAAATGCATTACGCTACCACTAGTGTTTAATGTCGGTCAATTTTTATTTTGCTTATTCTGGAACTTAAAAAATGAAGTGTGGCTGGCTTGCTATTTAATGGGACAACATTAGTGCTCAAACAAATTGATGGCACTTGCATTTTTTATTTTCTACTTATGTGATGTCAAATTGATGGCACTTACATGTTTCATCGATCAATAAAGAGATTTGCTCTTCTTCATGCCCCTCCCTCTCGTTAATGTTATTTGATGGGTTGTGCTAGTGCGTGAAGACCTCTGTAGCTTATTACACAACTAAGTCATATCTCTTGTTTCTAACTTCCCTGAGCGAATTGTTACTGTTGCCTTTTTTACTTTGGTTTATTGTTGCCTTTTTTACTTTGGTTAATTGTTGCCTCCTGATTTTGGAAATAGAGAAGAAAAATCATTGGTGGCTTGTTGTTTAATGGGTTATACTAATGCGTAATGTACTACAAGGTGGAATCCGAATGAGACAAGTTGGTATTTATGTATAATCTATTAGACAACAAAGATCCATCTACATTGCTTAAATAAATTGTGGGTGTTACCTTGTTTATCCTGTGCGTGCTTTTTTCGCTTATTATGTAGAGATTTCTTCTCTCTCTGTGGTCTATCCCTTGATGCCTTATTTAGAGTGCTTTCTTTTGGTGCCTTTTTAAGGGGGGTTAGGAAGCTGACTTTGCTTTTTACTCTATTGTTGTTGCATAGTTGGTTGCAACATGTTTTGAGTTGTTTATTTTTTAGGATACTTCGGATGGCTTGAATGAGGTTGGGATTTTGCTTATGATTATGTTATATTTCATGGAGTTGTGTTTTGGTTTGATTCATCATGTTTTATGCTTTAGGGTTTCTGATTAATTTCGGATCCTGGAATATGGAGTATTTATCTAAAAATGTGTTTCCAAATTAAGGAGGGAAGAGAGCTTGATCTATGGCATTAATTTGGTTTTGCTTTTTTTCATCCATCCTCCATGTATCCAGGCTTCTGAACCTGTGGCCTGCAGTTGCTGTTGATTGGATGATGAATCTACCTTGCCGGATATTGTTTAGTTTGTTCTCCTCTTGCTTTCCTATTGCCTGGCTATTAGAGAGGATGGATTTTGACTTTGGATCTTTAGCTAGAATCTGAGTTTATGTTTGCCTGCATGGTTTTTCATTTCTTGGGTTCTGGAAATAGTTTTTGACAAGGAGTTGCACTGTCAAAATTATCTAATCCACTCGGGATCTCCCAAACTTTATATTCATCTATTTTCTTCGCATGTGGCTCTGGGTGCGTTATATCCCAATTGGATGTTCCGTTTTCAACTTACTTTTGCAGCCTTAGAGAACCAACTTGGAGCATCTCATGTAGTATGATAGAAATTGTCTAGGCAGTTTTCTTGATGTGCACTATTTTAAGCTCATAAGGGACAAGACAATCCAGGATGTGTTTGGACGGCAACATTGTCTTTTAACTTAGCTATAGTATATTTGTTCTCAATCCGGTCTTTGTGGGTGATGTAGGCCTTTTCTTGGACTTCCCGGCAATAATGTTATGGAAGCTGGAGGAAGCTTGGTTTGATATTGCTTCCTTTGGTTGCTTGAACATTCTATTTGGTTTTATGCTAGGGACTTTTAGTCATCATCTGTTTTGTCTTTGTGTCTTGTCATCCTGAGTTTAATTAGCGTTCATCAGCCAGTTTCTCAATTGGAGACCTCCAGAAGTTGGTGTTGTGAGAACAATTTCTTTATTACATTTTAATTGGTTCTGCAGTCTTTTATAGGAAAATCATTTTTGACCTTCAGAGAACTTTTCTTTACCAAGATGACTTTTGAATTCCTTTTTTTTTTCTAAATATCTTTTTTCATGCAGCAGATGCTTTATGGGGTGGTGTTTGCGAAGTGTTACACTAAATGGTTTATAACTCTTCTCCTTTCCCCTTACATTGAGGGGTTTACTGCTAATTTTGTCCTTCATTTGCTAATCTGTTGTCACCTGGCAGACTGGTTTTCTGATCACCTGGCAGACTGGTTTTCTGATAATGATTACAGGATCTTTCATCATCTTCCTCACTAATTTTTGTACTTTATTTGTCTGTGGTTGACGCAAATGGGTGTGTTTGTTTGCAGTGCATTTGCTATAACCAACATGATCAGTTTATGAAGAAGACATGTTCATTATTGGGTGTTTGATGGTATATGGTTCTGAGACCCTGGGAATTTATGTGACGTACGGTTTATTTTGTTTTCAGCTCAAAGCCACGAGATGACCCAGGAAGCTTTTTTTAAAGACAATATCCGTCGTCTCTCTTGTTCTCATTTGTGTTGTTTGTGGGCTGTTCTCAATTAGGTATTTGTGTGGTGATGTAGGCCATTACATGGACTTCCTAGATTCATATCCTTGGAGCTGTTAAAAGGGAATGTTTGGTTTGATATCTCTATCTTGGGTTGCCTTTGGTGACTTCTGTCTTTCCTTTGTTTGAGGATATATTTTAGATGGATGGCGAATGGATTAACTTAGAAGCTGTGTGTTTTTGCAGCAGTTTTTTAAATTTGATTTTTTTTAAAACAAATGCTTTCAATGTAAGTTTTTTTCTTATGACTACTTTTTAAGTCTTCATTCATACAGCAGATCCTCTTATCAGATACGTGTGAAGTGTCTGGGAGTATTTGGTTTTTGATCCTGTACTTGTCTTCTTTTCCGCTTTCCTTTTTATTTTTATATTCTTGATTGTTGAATTGTAGTTTAGTTTCTAGTGTACTCACTTACAGGTTCTCTGAAAATATGCGGGGGATCTCGTGTTTTCTTACCGAGTCATATTCTAATTTCTTTCAGAAAGGGAACCTTCTAACTTCCACTCTCTTTGGTAATAGTAATAGTGGTAACAGTTATAATAACATCTATTAGATGGTGGTGGTGTTTGTTTCTCAGGTACATTGTGGTTGAAATTAGATGGTCTGAGCAAACCGGCAACTATATTGCAAATTTAAAATCTCTTGCATGTCTTTGCTAATATTTTGTTGATACCTATTGCCTCCAAGCCAAACTTTTGACGCCTTTAATGTACTGGAATAGTAATGTTGAGGATGTTTGCAAAAAAAGTAGATTGACAATTGCTGTTGAGTAGCTTCATTCAGATATTTCTCAACTCTTTCTGGTTATTTGATGCCTTATTTTACAAAGATAGTAGCTTGTCGTTTTGTGGGGCTACACTAGTTGCTAATCTTAAAATGACTGAATAAATTCTCTGGTGTAGCCTATAACACAGAAACCTATCTTTTGTCGTTAAGAGAATTTTTCTTTCTCCTATCCTTGTGCTTCTCTCTTCTAGGTTGCCTTTTTATTCTACTACTTAATGATTGCCTTCTTATTCTGGAAATGGAAATGAAAAATTGTTGGTGGCTTCTTGTTAAGTGGGGTTTACTAGTGTGGAATGCACTAGAACGGGGACAAAACAGAGATCTACAGAAACAAATTGTGAATGTTACGTAATTTTTCATCTGCCTGCTTGATGTGCTAATTGTGTTGAGATTTGTTCTCTTCCTCTTGTCCCGCCCCCGATGCCTTATTATTTTACAAAGATAGTAGCTTCTTGTTTGATGGGCTACACTAGTCCCTGAGGCTCAAAAAGACTAGATAAATTCATTCATATTTGTGTAGCTTGTTACATAGCTAAGTCCTATCTCTCAAGGCTTAAGAATTTTTTTTTCTTCTGTAATTGTTATGTCTTCCTCTCGGATGCCTTCTTTTTCTGGAAATAGAAATGAAAACTTATTGGTGGCTTCTTGTTAAATGGGTTATACTAATGTGTAATTCACTAGATTGGGGATGGGAGCTGACTGTTAACTTATTACATGATAGAGCTCTATCTTAGTTGTGCAGAACATATTAAATGTCATCCAACTCCTCCCTCTTGGGTTCCTTATGTCCATTTCTTCTAGGTTGTCTTTTTACTCTGGTTAATTGTTGCCTTCTGATTTTGGAAGTAGAAAAGAAAGGTTATTGGTGGCTAGTTATTTGATGGGCTATAATAGTAGTTTATGCACTAAAATGTGGAAATGGAACCAAGATAATTTGGTATTTATTTATATATATCCTGTTAGACAACAAATCTATCTGAGTTGATGCAACAAATTGTGTGGTGTTACCTGGCTGGTGAGTGCCTGTTTTATACACTGGTTATTCAGAGATTACTTCTCTATCTTTGGTCCCTCCCTTGATGCAGCACTGTGATCTCTCCCTTGATGCTTTATTGTTTTACAGGGATAGTGGCTGCTTTTTTGTTCCTCCTGTGATTATGAGACAAAGATGGGAGTCTTTAGTCTGTTTATAATATTATGTACAGCAATTAATCTAACTTTTGACCTTGTGTTGTCGATTGGAATTTTATGAGAACACTTGTCTCTCGCCTTATGATTATGAGATATAGATGGTGGCTTTCACCTGCTTCTCCCCTAGACGTTCTTATGTAGTCATTTTAAGTGTTTTTGACTACTAAATTATTGTTGTTCCCTGATCATTATTTTGAGCTGTCTAAGTTGTTTTTGGATTGTGAAAAACAATGTGAAGTCTCCATTGTTCCATTCGTGTATTGGAGGCAGATTCTTTGAGATCATACGTTCCAATCAAGTAGACTACTCCTATACTTGGTAACCAATCTCCATTCTTTCTTCTTTTTCATAAATCACCCAATTACTTGCATCTTTGTGTTTTTGGCTGTCTGCTTTGTGCTGCTTCCACCCCATGAACGACATAAACTATCAGCAAAGGCTGCTAAATGTGTTTTCATCGTTTATAGTGATAAAGAGAAAGGTTATGTTATGATCCTCAACATCATCACATTCGAGTATCTCGTAATGTCATTTTCTTTGAAAATTTGTATTTTTATATTTCACCTTTAAGCACATCAGCTCCAAATTCTTCCATTTCTACATTATACAACTTTTTGGATCCTTCAAATTCTGGTTCTTCTAATGATGTTCCTGTTATGCTTGTTATGCCACTCCCTAATCACACGCTTGAAGGTCCTCCCACTGATGTTCACAGTGATGCAGAACCGCCTACTTTGCCTCCTTTGAAAAGATCCACTCGTGTCAATTTTGGTAAGCCACCTAACCGTTTAACTCTTTTTACAGGTATAAATTATGTCAATATTCCTTCTACCTATAAGTAGGCAATGGAACAAGCATGCTGGAAAAGAGCAATAGATGACGAAATAGAGGCATTGATTGCGAATCATACTTGGGATTTAGTCCTGCAGCCTTCTAATACTTCTATCATAGGCAGCAAATGGTTGTACACTATTAAGGTCAAGCCTGATGGTACTTTAGACCTCTACAAAGCTCGTTTGGTAGCTCAAGGCTACAAGCAAGAATATGGGATTGATTATGAAGAAACATTTATCTTAGTTGCCAAGATGACCACATTTGGAACTCTTCTTGATATTGCATTGTGCAAACAGTGGCCATTGTATCAATTTGATGTCAAAAGTGTGTTTCTTCACCGACATTTGAAGGAAACTGTTTACATGGAGCGTCCCCTTGGTTACTCTCTTGGTGATTCTAATGTGGTTTGCAAACTTAACATATCTCTTTATGGTCTTAAACAGGTACCTCGAGTATGGTTTGAAAAATTTCACTTTATTGGTTTCCAACAAAGTTCTAATGATCACTTTCTATTCACTCGTAGCTCCTCATGGTATTATCATTCTACTTCTTTATGTGGATGATATGGCCATCACAGGTAGTGATCCAAAGGGAAACCTTGAGTTTAAACTGTTTCTTCATGATTCTTTTCATATGAAAAATCTTGGCACTCATACTTATTTTCTTGGGTTGGAAGTCTCATATTCCTCTCATGGTCTTTTTCTCACACAATGCAAGTATTTTGAGGATTTGATCAAGCTAACCAATTTGACTGATATTAAAGTTTGTTCAACTCTTATGGAACTCAATTTGAAATTAAAACGCTATGATGGTGCACCTATTTCTGATCCTACTTTGCATTGACGATTGGTGGGCAGTCTTATTTATCTTACCATCACACGTCCTGATATATCTTTTGCTATCCAGGTTGTCAGTCAATTTGTTTCTTAGCCTTGGCGTAATCATCTCTAAGAACTTAATCGGATCTATCACTATTTCAAAGGCACTTGTGATTGTAGGGTCTTTTTTCCTTCCAACACACCTCTTACTCTAAAAGCATTTTCTAATGCTGATCATGCAAGGTGCGTTGATACTCGTCGCTCTACGATAGGTTGGTGTGTTTTCTATGCGCCTTACCCATTTCATGGAAATGTAAGAAGTAAGAAAGGACATCTAAATCTTATATCGAGGCTGAGTATCGAGCTATGTCTTCTGTTAGTTCTAAAATTGAATGGCTTCAATGACTTCTTGATCTTGATGTCACTTGTGCTGATTCTATTCCTCTTTTTGGAGATAATACAAGAGCTATTAGCATCGACACCAATCCTGTCCATCATGAGCGAACCAAACACATTGAGGTTGATTGCCATTACATCCGAGAACTGGTTCATGATAAAGTTCTCCGTCTCATTCATGTCTCATCCCACGATCAAGGTGCTGACTTGTTCACTAAGCCCATGTCCTTTGCACACCATGAATATCTTGTAAGCAAATTGATGCTAGTTGATAACCATCATCAATTTGAGGGGGAGGTCAAAATGAGAGGATCCTGCCAGCAATCAAGGAAGAAAATGTCACCTAATATTTTGGGATTCTAATTGTATATTACCGTTGTATATTTTCTCTTGTATTACTCCTTAATTTGTTAGGTTTACCATGTATAGATATGGGTTTGTATATAAATAGGTATGTAGCCTTTGTAAAGTGTAGAACTATAGAGACGATTTTTATCCTTTCTTCCAATTTCAATTGTTATTAATATTTTCCCCTGATTTGATGCATATTGTCCCTTTCAAGATTTTGAGATAAAGAGAGTGGCTTTGCTGATTTTGCAGTCCTCACCGGTGCTTAATGCACTACATTATGGAAGAAAACCAAAATAAATTAGTGTTTATGTGTGTATATTTGGCAGATTCTAATCTATTGTTGCCAATTTGCTGGTGTAAACGCTGTTTTATTACTACCTGTATGTAGGCTGCTAAATGAGAAAAAATTTCTCTCTAGTCGCTCCTCTCCTCTCCATTGTCGCCTTGTTATTATGTTTAATTGTTGCCTTATGATTCTGGAAGTGAGAAAGAAAACTTATTGGTGGCTTGTTACTCTATATTGAGGAAACAAAATCCATACAAGTTGGTACTTATGTGTAGCCTATCAAATAACAAAGATCTATAATGTATATGGTGACTATGCACACATTTCCTCTCTATCCATGTTCCCTCCCTTTATGTGTAGCCTATCAAATAACAAAAATCTATTTTACAAAGATACTTTTTACGTTCTTAAAGTCCTATCGTTTAAGGTTTATAGACTTGTTCTTTCTAATGTCCTTATGTCCTCCTGTCGACTGCCTTATTATTCTGGTCAATGGTTGTCTTCTTACTCTGGAAAGAGGAAGAAAAATTATTGGTGGCTTCTTGAGAAACGGACCATACTAGTGTTTAATTCACTCTAATGGTGACAGGACCTGTGTGTATAGCCTATTAGATAACAAAGCTCTTTCTAAGTGCTGAAACAAAATGTGAATGTTACCCAACTTTTCATGTGTCTCTTGTGTCTCCCTTGCTGCCTTATTATGTTACAAAAATGGTGGCTCATTGTTTTATAGTTATACTGGTGCCCTGATGCTTAAGACCTGATAAATTCTTATTTTCTGCATCCTATTACATAGCTTAGCCCCATCTCTTGTTGCTAATTTGCTCGAGCAAATTTTACTGTTTTTTATGTGAATGTACTAGGCTGCTAAATAAAAAAATTCCTTTCTCTCATCTTGGTTATTTCCTTTTTACTCTGCTTAATAATTACCTATTGAAGTAGAAGAGAAAAATTATTGGTGGCTTGTTGTTTAATGGGCTATATTAGTGCGTGTGTTCCAAAATGGCAATCCAAGAGGATGAATTGAAATTTTATCAAGATTATAAACTTTTGATAAACTTTCGTGGAATATAAATAATAATTAATAATCTAATTCACACAAATTTAAATAATACACCATGAAACAAGATAGCATTGAAAATAAAGAGTTTAACGGAAAAGAGATTCAAGCTGTCAATTTATAATGGTTTAGTCCTTTTTGACATACGTCTACTCCTCAAGTCGCGTTCAAGAGTGTGAATCCGCTATCTCCTCACTTCACGGAAAGATGTAAGTCTTTGTGCAACACCCCTTGTTTTACAGGATCACAAGAATTTTTTACACTACTAGTTTTTGCAGGCTCAACTAGTAAATTTTACAACTATTAATTTTTGTAGAATCAACTAACAAACCTTACAATCATTAGTTTTTGTGGGATCTACTATCAAACTATTACCACCTCTAATTCAGACTTAACTAGGAAACTTTATACCTTTCTAGTTTTTACAGGACCAGTAAGGAAATTTATACCACTTCTAGCATTTGCGAGCTAAACTAAAGAACCTATAACGACCTTTTAAGTAAGGATATTTGCTTGTTACAAAGTGTACTTAAGCAGTAACAATAAGCTTACACCAACCCAAATGATATTACAAGAGTTAAGAACAAGAGTGCAAAATAATAGCAATACGTGTTATAGGTTTTTCTCTCTGATTCTCTCTTCTTGTATATTTTTCTTCTAAAGTAGAAGGCTATTTATAGCCAAAATATTTCTTTTTGACCATTGTTGAAAGCAAAGAGACCTTGTGTAATGAATACAAGTAGGTGTGGCTTTGAATCACATCATCATTATTATTAGACGACTTATGTGCGCAGCTCATACGTTGCGAGTGTAACTGGATTTTCAAGAAGACTGTTGCCTCTGAATGAGTATATGATGTGTACGTTACTCTGTAATCATTTCAAGTTAACAACAAGTCAGTAGCTGTTGTGAGATATCTTCTTGTCTTGTCAAGACACACTTATGCGTGTAACCAGTTGGTTGCATGCATAATTCTTGTCCAATTTATTCCAATAGTTTTTGTTTTCTTGTTCGTGAACATTGGTGTGCGTAACCATTGTTTGTGTGTGCAATTTACCAATTACATGCGTAAGGTTGCCTCTGCTTCCTATGGATGTTTTTCTTCTTCTTATGCAATTCTTTCTTCCATGGACTCTAAATTGTTGGACCTAGGGAGCCTTGAGGAGACCCGCCTCACGTGTGGATTTAGTGAAGGAACACACAAGTGGGTTTGTCACCCCATCTTTACCCAAAACCTTAAGACAATGAGTTATGAGTTCACACCACTTATAAGTATTTCACACACATCAGATCTCTTCAATGTGGGACAATTATTATTCTCATTTGTATCCTAACAATCTCCTCTTCAAGTGTGAATTTCTTCCACATCGGGCTTAGGCCTACTCCTCCTGCCATTGAAACCACTCTCAGTATTGCAGAATTGTATTAGGCTTCATCAAGTATTGATGTGGAATTTTTACCTGAGAGCTCTTTCATTGACTCCACCCATCTACGAGATGACCCCACCACTCACACTAGACACTCCACAAGGACTTTACCAGTCAACAAAACTCTTCACCGTCTTTAGGTTGGGTGCTCGGGCCCGGTCATCAAAACAGTGTCACCAAAAACTTCTCGCATAACTCTACCCTTCTGTCTATGAGCTTTGTTCGGCCGCTCACACAGTATATGATAGGTTGCATTTATGCATGACTTATGTTGCATTTTGTGTGTGTTTTTGCATTATAAATTGTTATTATTCGTGTATTTTTATGCTTTTTTGGTGTTTTAGGTGGAATATTGATGAAACATGAAAATTGGAGCAGTTTCTGTGTATTTTAGGCGAAAACTGTATTTCTATGTGACCACGTCGTAATAGCTACGTTGACCAAGTTTGACCGCTGTGCATTGGGCCGCATGCTGGGCTTATGGACCTAGGTTTTAGAGCCTCATGGACCTGTTTAAAGGCTCATAACTCGAAATTACTGCTGGAATAATATTTGAACCTTATTATTATTATTTTATCAATTCTATTAGGACTAGGATTATGTTTTGACTGAGAACACATATATATACTCTCTTAAAACTCATTATCAGCAACTTTTACATTACCTAAGAGGGAAGCACGCCCTAGAACTTTGTTCATTCATATTTTACAGGTTTCTTCTTATTATTAATAGCTAAACAATTCTCTATTGTTTTAATTGTTATTAAGTATTTCGAGTATTTATTCAGTTTCTGCGCCTTAGTTCCTTTATTATTATTTATGTTGGTTGATTGATAAGAGCTCATTTATTGATTGACTGAAATAATATACTGTTATTTAGGATTGATAGTGTGCCACATTAGTCCTAATCTAGGTAACGAATAACGTGAATTTATGTGTTGGACATTGTTCATTGTTATGGAACTAAATAATCTAGTTTAAATGATTTACGGCGTTTCCGACTTCACTGGCTAGGATAAGGGTCTCTTTGGTTCTTACTGCTACTATAGATTAAACCTTGTCATGAAGTCCTAAGGGTTGTCTAGTGGTTAGAAAAATAGTCTGCAGGGCATTCTGAGGCTATTGATTAAGTAAGAAGAGATTGGTTAATTGAGTACGTCACCGTTAGCTATAACCCTGTCTATTGGAATGCTTGATATTTATCTTTCGTATTTATGATTAACTGAAAGGATAGAACTGAGAAGTACCTTAGCAATGCTTTATTATTATTTATTTCCTCTTGATTGAATTTTAATTTTGTTTACTTTAGTTACTTTTTTTGTTTGCTTTGATATTTTATCTTCATTCTATATGTTATCTTGTTTGTTTTGTTGCTTTTCTTTCAAATAAATAAACTTTATCAATCTCTGTAGCTTCGACTATGTTCACTGTTATACACAAATATTTTCTGAACAGATTAATTATATTTGACTGGATTGACACCCCACCAGTAGATCTGAGCTATACTAGTCAATATAACTTTTCACCATATTACCACACTCATACCAAGCCAACATCGCATCATACTCGTCCTTGCATATCCCAGTCAAATCGTCGGTTCTGATACTACTCATACCAAGCCACTACAACATCATACTCGTCCTTACATGTCCAGGCCGAACTGTCGGTTTTGATATCACTTGTTGGATCTAGGAAGCTTTGGGGAGATCCCTCTCGTGCGTGGGCTAAGCGAAAAAGCACATAAGTGGGTATAATACCACTTTTTTACCCAAAAATTTAAGAGAATGAGTTATATGTCTACATTACTTATAAGTCTTTTACACACTTCACAACTCTTCAATTAGGACAATTATCATTTACACTTGTATCTTAACATAAATATCTTTCATGGATATTTTGTTATCATCATTATCAAAACTATAACATGGCATCAAAACCAAGACAAGTAGGTATTTTTTATTACAAATAAG
>CAODLS012544450.1:0-20037 GCA_948243855.1 Flueggea neowawraea
TAGATGATGAAGTAGTCCAAAAGATAGAAGCTCTTATTGTTGATTCAATATTAATTTCCTTATTTGATCCTGAGGATCCCTGGTATCAGAGCTAATGGGAGAGAGTAGATGTATGAGATATATTTGTTGAATCAAGTCTAAAAGTTAAGTTTTTCTGAGTCCTTTAGAGTGAAATGACACTAGTTGGTAGTAAGACCCTGAGAGGCAGTAAAACCAAGTAACCGTCTTTGCTTTTATGGGAAAAATTGATTTCAAAAGCTTGATTTAATGGATTTGTTTTGTAGATCCGCTTCCTTTTCAAACTATTTTACTAACTCTTCTACTACTTTTTTAACTTCAAAGAACATTATTAATAGTGAAGAGTTTGTCAGAGAAGATTTTCAAAAATCTATTGATGATTGACACATTCCAAATATCCATTGAGATCAGATCTACAAAAGCTCCAAATATAATCTTTTGAAAACTAATTTTTCTATTAAAATTGAAGAACGAGACATACAAATTTCAAAACCTTTTGAAACAATTTTCCTTCTTTCTAAGGAATCTATACAAAAACAAAAAGAAAAGAATTTTAGATATTTACTTATCGGTTTAGTTCAAGCCGGATTGAAACCACTTACAAAAGAAGGATTAAATTCCTCTATTCTTGTAGTCTTACGAGACACCAGATTCATAGACTTCGAAGATTCTCTTCTCAGCACGGTCAAATCTAGTCTCTGTAGTGGTTTGATCTCTTTTGACTGTTATCCAAACCTCATTGTCTTTTCAAATGATCCAAACATTTTAAAAACCTTAGTTTTACAAATCAAAACCCACAATTATAAAATACTTGAAGGGTTTACTCCAATTGCTTTAACATTTAGAGTTTATTACAAAGTTATGGAGTCTGCGTTCGATTCAAAACACTTAAATCAAAGCGAAAAAGGATAAACTCTTTTGTTACAAACTTATCTTACTAGATCTAATCTTGTAACCCTACTCCCTATAAAATGGAAAGATATTACCCTTCCAGAGAATTGGCTCTTACAAGTTGCCGTTCCTCCTCAAGCTTGGATCTTCCAAATACAAGTCTTCAAATAGCTGATTATACTTCTCGAGTTCCTCAGCCAATTTATACAACTTTTTCACAAACTCAACAAAACCAAGATTAAGCCGAGACAAGTTCTCCTCCAACTTCTCCCACTTTTCTGCAGTAATCGAAAATATTGCAAATGAGTTAAATATTTTAGAAAAATATTTTCAAATTAATATATATGTATATATGGATGGATGGATGGATGTATGTTGGGGCGGGTTCGGGGGGTACACGGTGGGTATATTAAATACCGACTCCGCCTCGTCTCTGATCGAGTTACCGCGAGGCCCGCTTCGTTCCCCGGTCAAACATTGAAAAACCCATCCCGTTCGGATTGGGTTGGTACCCTGCGGGTTCAGGATATTGTGCCATCCCTATTCTACATTGGTTAGGAGTTGGTTTAGAAAAAATCTTTTTCCTATATTGCTTAGAAGTAGAATAGGAAATGTGTCACTCGCCTATAAATAGGTCTTAGGTCTTAAATATTTGGGAAAATTACATGTTTATAACAAAAAAAATGTCACTTATTAAAGATAACATGTCAAGTTTTCAAGTATTAATAATATCACTTTAAGTTATGATATATCAAAAATGTTATTTTTTTTGGAAAACTCGCGAGAAATTGAATTTTTTTCTTAAAAAATATTTTCAATCCAGATTACGTTTTACACAATTCATATTTTCAAAAAAAGTCTAAATAAATTTTTTTATTATTTTGTTAAAAAAATTCAACAAATTTAGTAATATTTTTTTGGTTTACAATAGTTCACGAGGTAGTTTTTTTTTGTTAACACAATTCATATTTTAAACTATTCATAATGATTCACACAATTCATATTTTTTAAAAAGTCTAAATGATTTTTTTTAATTATTATTTTAAAAATTTTGAACTAACTTTTTTCTCAAAAAATATTTTTTAAAGGTCGGTTTTAACGTTCATAATGGTTCATAAAATGATGTACATTATATTGTACATGGTTGTGAACCGTTTTGAACCAAAAAAATATTTTTTAAAACAAAATATTAAATGAATTTTTTAAACAATATTCACAATGGTTCACAATGATATATACAAGTTTATGAAAAACAACAATACATAAAAGAAGAAGAAGCAAAGTTCATAAAAAACAACAAAACAAAGGGGACTTAATTCCAATAACAAAACAGAATCTGCAATTAAGGCATTCTAAATAATTTTTAAAAAAAGTAGGGACAAAACAACAATTTAACAGGAAAAAAACAAAGGCATCAGTTAGGGTTTTAACCCTAGCCGCTGCCCCAAGCACACTTCCTCCCTAAGCTGCTCTACCAATTATCGAATATCGTCGATGTCGCCTCCGACAGAAAACAAACTCGCTAGATTTACGTTGGCAATTTCTCCGGAAGTGACAAGTGACGAATAGAAGTGACGAACGAGCAACAATCAACGAGATCAAAGAGGGAGAGAGAAGAGAAAAGGCAGCTAGGGTTTGAGAGGAGGAGAGAGAAAAGAGGTGGTAGACTTTGAGAGAGGCAGTCAAAGGACAGAAGAGAAGAGAGGAGAGGAAGGGCGGCTATAGTTTGAGAGAAGAAGAGAGATAAAGAGGGGGAGAAAGAGAGAGAGGAAAGAAGAGAGAGAAAAATTTGAGAAAATAAAAAGAAAATTTGAAATTTATATGAAAATTAATGTGACATTTTTAAAGGTTGAGTTTGAAGAAGTGGTATTTTTAATCTCGAAGTTTAAAATGTGTTATTCATATTATTACAAAACTCAAGATGTTAAAATTAAAAAATGGTAAATTAAATGACATACTGTGTAATTAACACTAGGCATTTTGTATCACAAATTCTAAATTAGTTAACTAGAGGTCTAACTTGGACTTGAGTTTGTGAGAGTGAGACGGTTTTAACAATTTTGACTGTCTAAAAATTGTAGTATTATTTTAGTGAAGTTCGTGGATATAAGTCTATTGAACGACTGAACCGTGTTAAAAATGTTGTCTTTTTTTTATTATTTATTTTCTTGTGTGGCTGTATTTTGGTCCCAACAGATAGAAACAAAATGAAAATAGGAAGCCAAATAAGAGAGAGTTTGTTTCTTTAAAAATAAAAAAAAATGAAAACAAAAGCGAAAACAAAGTAAAAAAGATGAAAACCAAATGAAAAAAAATTCAAGAATCAAATAAAAATAAAATGAAAACCCATTAGTATTATTTAAAAGAAAAGAAAACATGTATAATCTTGTATACACGATATCAAAAGAGACGGAAAGAGTTCATTCAAAGAACAAAAATATTGAAAAACCAACTTAAAAAACTAACTAAAAACCAAATAAAAATTACACAAAAATTAAGTTAAAACTAGCCTGTAGTTTTAAAAAACAAAAAAAAAACAAAATAAATACGAACTCATATTTTGTAAATTTAAATTTTTGAACGAAGTTTTTGTAAATTTGAATTTTAAAAATAAAATGCGCGAATTTTTTTTTTGTAGTTATGTATTTAGCCCTAAAAGTAACACTGTTAGGACTTTAGAAACGTATCTGCCTTTTCCTTCTAAATTTTTTGAATTGAAAAATCACAGGGTAATACATTATTTGAACAATCTTGATGTCTATTACATTCTTTTACCATGACAAGAAAATGTAACATCGTATTTACTATTTGAACTTTCAAAAATAAACTCAGTCTTTTTAGAATAATCTTTTTTTAAAATAATTGAAATATTAAGAGTAGTGGTCCACTCTGGAATTATGGATTTTAGTTTTAAAAAAAAATAATGCAATGCCTTCTAAAAAAAAAAGCACTACATGTTGTCCTTCATTCAGTGGGCCTCGGGATGACATTGTGAAGCTCGTGTTTAAAATCCATGGCCCATATTTAGGATTCTCCGGGCCGATGTATGGTCCTGCTTGCAGCACCAGTGGCCATATTTAGTGTGAGAACTTTTCTTTGTTTTCTTTTGTTTTGGTTACTGCAGTGCAAATTTGAAGCTGGAAGTTTATTTTTTTTCACGTGAATCAGGGAAATTAGCTTAAAAGGAACCAGTCCAGTAATGAGACCCAGTCCTACGTCATTGAGTGAAAACCAAATCACAATCGCAAACAACTGGTTAATTTATAAAATAATAACACAATTTTATAATTATGTCACATATAATCATATGTAATATGTATATGGCATAATCACGATTATGATTCATTAACTTAATTTTCTATCCCTTCGTGTATATGGTATCCTTCATTAGCCATAGCTAAATTCATTTTGGAAGATAAGTTTTTTCCGCACCACTGCATAAGGACTCACCAAGAAC
The DNA here is from genome assembly GCA_948243855.1 of Flueggea neowawraea. Classification (NCBI taxonomy): domain Eukaryota; kingdom Viridiplantae; phylum Streptophyta; class Magnoliopsida; order Malpighiales; family Phyllanthaceae; genus Flueggea; species Flueggea neowawraea. The sequence continues at coordinate 4,367 of CAODLS012544450.1, forward strand.
CACGCTTGGGAACTTAATTAACCTAATTACCATCTACCCATACTAGCCAATTACCTGGAGCCGTTCCCCCTTTTTTCTAAAGAAAATATGAGTCGTTCTAAGATTAATAATGATAACAACATTGACAAAGTTGCATTTCAAAACATGTCAGAAAGTCTATTGGCTAACCTAGACGATATGAATATGACTCCCAATTCTATGAAACCTCAGAAACTCAAGTGTGTACATAAACACGAGTATTTCACAACGAAATACCAAAATGCATGTTGGTAGTGAGGAAAGTTTGTGGTGGGTAGGTATTGATGGGATCAAGAAAATATGGGAAGACAAAGCTTGCGCAGGAAAGACCCAATCCCGAGACCATCTCACATGCTAAGGTTTTGTTAGGTCTATTTTTAAAGCATTAACCAGTATGATTACTATAATCTGACCGGTCGAATGCGTGCGAATATTCGGTAATTGGCTCCAAATTATTATAATTTCAAGAATATGTTAACCATATAAATAAATCTCCATTAATCATTTTTCTAATCAATCTGCATGTGACACACCATATTTCTTTATGTCATCTTGTTGTAATGAGGAAATCGTTTTCTGACGACTATATTATCTATGACTGTTCACGTAGATTCACGATTAGGTTTTAGTTTAATTTCTTTGGAATTGACAAATCCACGATTTATTAATTTGGTTAATTAGGGTTTATTGGAGGCGGAGCTGAGCCTTGTAGGGTGGGATTTTTGCTACTTCTATATTGACCGGTGGCGAGAAAAATAAGAAGAATCATGATGTTGGAGGAAGCATCTCTAGGTGTTATGTATACGGTTAAAGTTCTTGGGGAAGATATATACAATAATATAAGAAATGTAATTAATTAATTGGTAATTTGTCATGTTGTGGTTGCCAAAAACATTGACGCAGATAATACTCACAGCTCTTTCTTCATAAAAGCATATCTTTTCTTAGGGTTTGGGGACCCCAATATGTGTAGCTAATGGATGCCATGAGTGTTGCTCAAATTCCAACTATTTTATTTCGTAATTAATTTCTTTTTTTTATTCAAATGGGTTCTAGCTCTTCCCTCCCCAGCTTCTTTGCATGCAGGAAAAACTTTCGTTTGACTGGAATTTAAAAAAATAAAAATAAATAAAAGCCGGGCATGAACATGTGAGGATGAATCAACATGAAATTAGATTAATATTATAACGTGTTCTTTCGGTGATCGAAAATTTCATCATTAATTAAATAAATTAAACTGTTGAGACAGTTGAACTCATCTTAAAAACGTCTGCAGACAGAAAAAGAGAGAAAAAAATGGTCAACAGGCCATTTAAATGAAACATCAAAAAGCATAATCTCAAATTGCAAAAAAAAAACAGAAGGCATAACTTTCGCATTGATAAGTGATATATATTAGATAAATAAGCTTTCGGTTAATCAACAAATTTTCTAGTTTAAAAATGAGGAAGAAAGCAAGTAGTGTTGAATAAGTAATCCGCATATTGGAAGGATTGGATTTAAATACTTGACAAGGCACGTGATTTATCGGATATAATATGCAAGTTTTGCACTGCAAATGGTATGTAAATTGCCTTTTAGGCTCCTTGTAAAGTATGAACTGTTTTTTTATTTTTTGGTAGGGATCTCATCTCATGTTGCCCAATTGCAATGCACGCTTGTTAGGCAATTTAAAATCTCACGACCAGCGGAATGATTAAGCGGTTCCAAATTTAGTCTTAAGTAGTTTTGCAAACTTAAATCACATATTCAAATCTTCATTTTTCCTGCGCCTATATATTCATTACCGGATTATATAAAATATATTCACTTTTTGGTTATTTACTTGACCTGATATATTTATTAGTGAATACAAAAGTCCGAACATAATGTATTAGAATGCGTCTTAGTCACTATTAATTGCACCTTCCTCTTATTCAAAAAAAATTTATGAATACAACTGTAGAATGTTTGGTTTTTTATTCCTTTTCTAATATTATATATTTAACATATTGTAATTGAAGAAAATGTGTTATCTTTTATACTTTTCTATTATCTCAAATACTAAATTTTGTTAATCAACTTCATGTAATTTTGTTTTTTTATTAATCAACTTCCTATATCCTATCACTTGTTTACGCAATACATTATACTCTCAAAGTTCAAACAAAACCTATGTTAACAACCTTGAAACACAAAAGATGCAGTAATTTAGCATTAATCAATGAAGTTCAGGATTCTGAAACAACAGCATAGTGAACCAAAAATTGGTGAAGTACATTTTCAGAGGAGGAAAATTGTAGAAACGTTTGAGAAACTCATAAGAACCAAGTACAACCGGATACTAATTAGTTCCATTCCACAGTATAGCTCTTATGTTGAAAAAAAAAAAAATTGTCTAATGAAGAATTTAAGGAGCGAGAGAATTGAAGAACAAGTACAAAGGAGATGATGCCACGGGTTTCGTAATCTAAGTGGCAAGACATCCTCTATTGACGCTTGAATTCAGGATTTAAAACCCGATGACATGTAAATATATGCATTTAAAAGTATGTTTGTGTTAGATTGAGGTCAGATAAAAAAAAAAGTACCGAGGAGATGATGATTGCAACTAATGCAACTTATTGAAAAAATAAAAAAGAGAAGGAAAAAACTTGAGGGGAGGGGAGAGTTGAGACTTGTTGGGGAAGAGAGAAGAAAAATGTTTGTTTAGTTTGACCAAGAACAAAAAGTGATAAGACATGCCTTTGGGATTACACACTCTTTGGACCCCTGCACCCTACAGCAAATATTTTATGTTCATGCATTGATACCTGGAAGTAATAGCGACAATTTTTTTATTCATTTATATTGATTGCTTAGAACCCAATAAACCCTATCCTCCATTGCAGGACATTGTTGTCTAGCCAGTCTGTCACCAAATCCTAACAAACCACCACGCAGTAATTAAATTGGAAACCCACAAAGCAAACCATAAAACCATATATTTTTCATGTAGCTCTTCATGTACTTCCCAATGCGTTTGCATTGTGTTCTCTGCCATGGAAACTCACATTTGTATTACTACTTGCCTACGTTTTTTCCTCGAACTTAGATACAGAAATCATAGATTCATCCAAATTCCCAATATACAAGAGTGAATAACTTCATTTATTTGTTTTTAGAAACAAATATGTTATCGTAATAAACATAATATTATTATTTGAAGAAAAAATTATAATATTTTAAATATTAAATGGACATCACTATTATTTTTTATTATTTTTTTAATGTATCAAATACATCATGTCAAGTATTTGTTTTAAAGTAAAATTTACTCTATATTTGATTCACTACTAGTATTTCATGTACTTTTTATCGTTTAAATTGATGTTAGGGTTCGACTATAAGTTTTTTTTTATATCTTACAAATGACCGAATCTTTTTTAAAATGATAGAAACATATGAGTCAACAATGAGCTTGTAAACAAAACTTCGGTTGAGCGGATGTGACAATAGTTAAAACACATAATCCATAATATCTACCAATATATTAAAATTTTAAAAATGCTATTGAAAATATTCTTGAATTCACTCTTTATATTTGAACAAATTTTTGTTTATATAAAAAATGTTTCCTCAAATAAAAAAAAAGGAGAGTAAAAAATGGGAGAAATGTGGTGATGGAAGCAAAAGTGTGATGGTTAGTGAGGGGACCAAGTGATCTTTTGAGTCAGCACACACACAGCACATGGCCTTATACGTATCCTGCGCAATTACTTCCGAATTTTAAAAAAAGTGATGGCAAGCGATGCTAGTCACGTGACCATCATGATCTCAACTTCGACTTTTTCTTGTTGTCTTCTTCCATTTGTTTATGCCTTAATTGTTACTCTTTCTAGAATATACACGACTACTTGTAAGAGCCAGTTGTTATTCTCTTCTCGATTTTATTTCTCTGATGACGGTTTAAATGTGTTGGAATGGAAGCAATGTACGTGGTTTCTTTAGAGTGTTGACTTGCGTTCTGAGTTTTCTTATCTTTTGCACGTCGTCCCGGAGGATTTGGTTGCTGCCTTGCAATTAGGGCTTGTTTAGGAGAAGAGAATATTTTGTAGATAGGAAAGAAATAAGAGATTTTAAAATAAAAGGAAGATAAATAACACGGGATACAAAAATTAAAATACTTATTAGTTTTCTCTTTCAATTTTTTATATCTTTAATTTATGCAAATTCAAGAAATCAAAATGAAATATGATTTGTGGTGAAGTGGTGGAGTTTTTTTAAACTAAAAGTCACAAATTCAAGCTTTAAATATAAAGGAATTTTTAAATTTTAATTGTCGATTTTGTCATAAGAATTCACTTTAACTGGAATTTGAATTAATCCGATACCAAAAATTATATATACACGAGATGATTATTAAGAAATGAGATGTGATATGGTGGTTAGAAACTTATAGTGGGAGAATACTGATAAATTCTTTCATCAATCTTCATGCTCTCTTCACGTGAACAAGTAACTTAGCAAGCAAAAGTCTTACGGTACCAAGAAAACTAAAAAAAATAGCATTGATTTTAATTTGATCGGTCTTTATTTTCCATATTTGAAGGAATATTGTTGGAAACAAAAGAAATATAGCGAAGAAAAAGCTTTTAAAAAAATATAAAAAAAAATTGCTTTCTTCAAGCGGTAAGTGTAAATGCAATGGGGCTAGTGCCACCCACAAAATCTCCAGCTGGTCCATATTATCATGTGCCCTGTAGCTTTTGGAAGGAAGGCAATTAAATGAAAATCCGTACGTCGTCGTTTTCCCTATGCCTACTTGTTCAATGCAATTAATTTTGGCTTTGTTTTTTTATTTGTTTTTATGAGATATGTCGATCTTACTTTTTAACATCTTAATATGTCCATCTAATTAATCTTCCTTCATTTAAGAAAATATAAACCATTTAGACTTTTCAAAAAAGAATCTATAATCTAGCATAAGTACCTCATATAAAAAATATTCATTATTATTTGAACTATCGGAGTTTTACTACTAATTGAACTCAACAAGAGGCGTCTTGTGGCATTAATACATAGACCATATCTTATAACAATCTAATAGATTATATATATCGGTATTTACTATTATAAATGTGTGGAATTTTCGGTACTTCTCACAATTTTGGCTTTATAGAGCAGGAAAATGACTTGTCGGTGTACGTGTCTCACGGCACAAACGAACGTGATGATTATATAGTCAGCACCAAAAATCATTAATCATACTCAAAAGTGATGAAGCAATATGCAAACTTCAAGTCTGGGTTATGGAGATTCCAAAATTTGCATGATCACTTTTCACTATTTTCCCCATATTTGATTTGCAGTAGTCACAGTGCATGTAAGGTCGCAGGAGCCCACGTCCTTAATCATGTATGTGATCTTGTTGGTGAGTTTTTGAATCTGAAATGAGATTGATGTGGGGTTTGCCGTTTGCATCTCATAAAGAACCAAATTTTGCTCTGATCGCGAGTGTTTCTACACTCAAAAGGGAAAAATCACCACTCTTTAACTCCATTATGTCCTCTTCGCCTTGTAAAGAAATTATTTGTTCTATGAATATTACTACAATATTTGATATGTCCTAATTATCGATAAGGATGACCAAGTGTCCCTAACATTTCTCAAATTATATAATAACTATAAAATTTTCTAATTTAAGATTAAGATTTTCGAATTTAGGTTGTTAGATCAGTATGACATACTTTCACCTTGTGGGAGACTCAGGTTTGAGTTTAGGAGGGAACGTCCTGGAGAGGCAAATTTGTTTCATTATAAGAATAAACTCGAGTGTGCCAGATTGGATCTCTGTCAACACTACTCTAACAGTTAGGTTGCGATAATGAGGTTTAGTTTACGCCAGTTATGTCTCTTCTAATATTTTGTAGTAAATATAAAATTTGCATAATCGCGCACAAAAGTTAGCTAGGATCAGTCGCCTCCTTCTTTTTGTTGTGGCAAAGAAATGGATTAAAATTTGAAAATTATAAATCGTCAGGATGAAAAAAAAAAGGAAAAAAGAAAAGGAGTGGTGGAAGACAGAATAGTGGTCCAAGGGAGGAAAATATCAAAGAGGAAGGTGGAGCCGACGAGTAAGAGAAGTGGGGGTGGGGACGGAGAAAAGAAAAGGAAGTGGGCCCAGCGGAAAGCTGTCGGCAAATGGGAGGCGAAGCCGCTCTATCTACTCTCCAAGCCCAACATCTCCAACTTGTCATTCCAAACAATCCCTTGCATAGCTGTTGCGAAGTGACCATGTTGTGGGTCCAGGTGGCACTGCCTACGCCACTCCCTCTAGCTTGACACGTCAACGTCAAGGAGTTTTCGATCTTTTGTCTTTTTTGCTCTCTTTGGTAATAAAGCACGAGAAAATGTGAGGATTCCGAGATGATATGATCATGGAGATATGTTTTTTTTTTCATTATTATTTTTTCAACTTTATTTTTGTTTGTTTTTGGTTTGGTTTTAGCCCTAACTAAATTTACTCGTATTGTTTTCTCTTCCCTCTTCTATTGTCCTTTTGTCTTCTTCAATGTCTTTCCTCCATTCGCATTCCCCTCACGCGCCTCCATTCTTCATTTTTCCAAAAGTTTTTACACTTAATACATTGTGCTCAATTAGTGTGAGCATCCAACCAGGCTCCCCAGCAGCCTTCTTGCCAATCCTTTCTAAAAATAATTTTATTTTATATAAAATTATCTTAAAATTTATATATTATTCAACTTATTTAATATATTAATTAATATTTTATTAATTTAATAATATTATAGAAACTAATACAAAGAGATTATTAGAGATATTCTAATACAAGTTGAATTTGCAGAAAGAATTGTGAGTTTTACTTAGACGATGAATATTAATTATAATTAAAGTCTAAACAAAATTAATCTCAGATTGTTAAAAAGACTGAGAATGTCCGTGGTTTACAGAAAGAAGAGGATAAAACTGAGCAATTATCATAAAAAGACTAAGAAATTGCAATTTCAGTGTAACAAAATCAACCACCATTGGTTGCGAGAAAAAGTAATCCTTAGCAAAACTGACATAGGAGGGGCGCAAATTCAATGTCTTATATTTTCTTTTGACTAAATTGAATTTGTTTAGAAAAAAGAAAGTGTTGATAAGTAAAATATAATAAATAGGAAATGATAGTTCCATTTGGCGGTTTAATAGTTAACGAAAACATGCACAGTATTATAGCTTCAGTGGAACAACATAATGGTGTTGATCCTTCTCGGGTTGCGACATGCAGCGTAGAGTGTAGCTACCTTCAAGGTTTGACAGGGATGCTTCAAGCATGCGTACGTCCTCTTCTACTAACTACGTAGCCTGGCCATCCTTTCTTGATTTGATTCCAGATCTACAGCTACACACTAGGCATATCCATGGTGTTTGGTTTTTTTAATGGTATGATTCCTGCATTGATTAAGATTGAGACCCATTGTCGTTTACTCGTTTAGGGTTAATTTTCCCAAGTCATTCAACATCCAGTTCAATTCCGTTATAAAAATTAGATTTTATTTAAGATGGTTACTGAATTTCTTTAATTTGTCTAACAAAGTCATTTTGACATTTTTTATGAAATTTAGTGGTAATGGTAATATCTCTATTTTTTAGTAAATAATATTCTAATCTACAATCTATTTTTATTATTTACTATTTAATCTACCGAAATAAAAAACCTTTAAGATATATTATTGTTCTATAACATATTTTTATAGAGTGAGTGTTATATAATAGAAATAGTTATAAAAATATTATTTTAGTATATGACTAATTCGTACTTTAAACGGGTAGAATCCTTTTAAACTGTAAAATTTCCCCTTCTAAGTTTTAATTTTGGAGAAGAACTCGAGTTCCAATGGTTCTCAACTTTGCTCATTGAACGACAATGCATACGTAGGCATTGTGCTGTGCGTAGCTAGCAGCGAGCGAGGTTTCTTTATAAAATAATTTCTCAACGCTCAATATTAACACCGCTGTCTTTTCCATTAAACCAAAGCAAGCATTAATGTACTAGCTCTTTTATTGCGTCTCATGCATGAATTATCCAGAAGTACTAACTCGCAGCCACCTCTTTATGGTTGATCAATTCTACTTCATTGATAAATAAATCCCGCTACATCTCCGGATCAACACAGTCCAGTCGAGGAGTTGTAGTGTTATTAGTTTGTGGGACCACTTAGATGGATGGACAAATTAATAAGGTGGTCAGATTTTTTCAAAAAAAAAATCCTCGGGAAAAAAAATTCTCAAAAAAATCTACTTCATTCATATGTTTCTTTTTTAAGAAAAACATTGCTACTTTACTTAGCTTGCCACGATCTGACGGTGGCTATGATATGGTATACTACGCCGGTAGTTTGTCTCTCCGAATACCGATACGATACGTCCAATTATTCAAATAATTGTTTTATAGACAACGAAAGCAACTTAAAAAAACAGTATAAAATATAGGATTTGTTTGACACCCCCATCGTATATGGTGCATATTGTATTTTTTATATCATTAATTTTAAAAAAATATATATTATTACTCTATTTTTTTATTATTCATTTACAACCAATAATCACAAAACCTATAAAATATATTATATATTATTAGTTACCAAACAAGTCCATAGTATAACTGTTTAGCTTGAAGTGGACGTAGAGTTTTTCTTTCACTAATGTACTATGTAGAGTAAGTCGTTAACAATGTTTACTTCCTTAAAAATGAGTAACCCGAGCCAAATAAAGTCTAGATTCCAAATTTTATGTGTGCCTTTTTATAATTGGTTGCACATTAAGACCCAAATTTTGAGCTCTTAGCCTTGAAAATGAATTACGCTAACTAGATTATATGTGCTCAAATCCAAATTTGAATTGAAGTATTTGTTGGATTATGTTTGCTACGTTTGTTGAGATAACATTAGGAGCTCCTTTATGCATGAGGCATAGTGTAGTTGATAAAAAAACATTGGCTTGGGATGTGCGTTCGGAGTGTCCCTTAGTGAAATCTTGAGACACCCTCTTCTTTTAGAAAAAAAATATAAATATTGTGAGGAATTTTATGCCATCTAGACAATGATGTCAATTATTTTCTGCCTCCATAATTAGTTTCTGTATAATCAAGAGCGCAATCTATATGTTTTGCTCATTTTGCTTTCTACGGAAAGAGGAATTCTCTTCTTTAGAAGCTGCCCGACTCCAATAAAATTGACAGAGCTTTGAAGTGAATTTCCAGGTCAATTGGAAGCTGAAGCCAGAGTTTTCGACGTAGTTGAACATTTAGACATGCAATCATTTTGGATTTCTGCTTTGGTTCAGTTGAACTGCAAATAATATTGAATCTTGACAATGACATGCCTTGTTCAACGACTCTATGGCACTACCTTTCCGTCGTGAATGCATTAATTCCGGATACAAGGTTGCCTTGAAACGCTGAATCCTCATCCCTGCAGAGTGAATTTTTGCTTCAATTCCTTGCTTGTACAGGCTAGAAACTAAGTCACGATGAATAAAATTTGTTGACACTCACAAACATGTCAATGTAATGTGTTTGGTTCAGTTTCCAAATCTACAGTCGGTTCTTTTATGTACAGTTTCAAAATCACCTTTTGCGGTCTCCATTTGCCTTGTTATTATCCTTAATTCAGCCCTCAGAAAATCCTAAATTGTGTTGGTAAATTAAGAGTGAATATTAATATGCACTAATTAATTCAAAAGATACTCAAGCAGTAACCACTAAAAAAGTGAATCTTAATTAATTAATTATTATAAAGTGATTAACGAATCACGTTGTTCGTTTTTTTCTGATAAGCTTTTTTTTTTTTGTCAATTAGATATGCCTATACATGCTTTGTTGATCACTGGGTTGGCATTTTTTGGATGATTTAGGATTACTAACTAGGTATACAATTATGACATAATATAGTGACAAGTTTTTTTTTTGGCTGTATTTATGTCATTTAATCATGTAAGATAGATAGATAATGAACTTGACATGAATATAACACGAGAATATAAATTGTAATTATAAACTTTTTTTTGGCTCATGAAGATACCTACATACATAGTGAATAACCATATGAGCCGTACATACCAACATTTGATCCTTGGAAATTTTTGTTGGTATTTTATGAACTAAATCTTGTAATGTTGCAAACTCTACCACAATAAAATTATTGTTTTTTTCTTTTCAATATAAAACTTGGCGTCCTTACAATATAGTCTTTGCACCTGTTTTCGTAAATTAGCTATCAATACAAAACTCTTATCAGTTTTGAATCTTGATAACTATTGCCAACTTTTGCAAATTGCTATGATGAGAGCAATATAACCCATGGCAGATAAAAAAAATTTGGTACCTGCCAGGGCAAGCTAAAAAATGATGCCGGCCCAAACATGCTTCACATTATGCAGACAAGTACAGAGAATGGAAAACCCTAAACAGCAAGTACTACAATGATTCTGTATGCAACCTTCAATGACCTAACCATTACTGCTTCTCCCACTCATATTTGTTAGATACAGCTGTTAGTGTTTATACTATACACAAAAAAACTTGGTCCAAACCGAAATTAATTCACATCAACTACTTCTTACTCATCTGGGTGAAGACCATATACACACACAAAGGCTCATCGTTTTAATTCCCACTTTGGTTTTTCTTTGGTGACAGTTCATTTCATACAAGAACGCAATAAATGAAAAATATCAATCATATGCAATATAAGTTGATGAAAATTGTTTATATAGGGATAGTAAAAAAATTGGGAAAGGAGAGAGGGACGAAATTAGGACCACCTAGCTAGGGTAATAGCCCCACATATGGAGGCCATGTGCCTTGGAATTCTAGGAAGGAAATATCCATCTATATCATATTACACATGTTGTGGTCTATCGAATCTTTGCACAAACAAAACACTCTCTCACTTTGGATCTTGATAGCCTCCCTACGTTAGGAAATTTTCATACATATTTATTAAACGTATTCTAGTATCTTTGACCGCCAACTACTACATTATCAAAAATTTATTGTATAATTAAACAAATGGACTATGTATTTCTTCAATTTTGAACCATTCCCCTAATTTTGGTTTGTCGTCTTTTTATTTGGTTATTTTTAATTTTTTTTTCAATGACAAATATGAAAATTGGATTCTAGCAATTTACTATTTACTTAAGCTAATCACAACAAACACTTACTAAAAATGAGACAAATTCAAATTGTTAGAAGTGTGAATTGTAAAACTAAGCTTATGGGTTTGAATCACTTTGTGAATGCATAAAGAGGGAAGGAAAGAATAAAAAATGGGGCATCATAGTTTTGCTTGAAACATGTTTTTTTTTTGGTTACGATGGGAGGGTAACAAGCCCCTATGTGCCACAAATTTGAACAGTTCTACGTTCTCCTATACCCAATCTATCTCTATCGAGTGTCTTTCAATGCTGAAGCAGGTATATCAATTTGCTGATAAGAGGCGTCCAAATTGAAAGCCCATTTTGCCAAGAAATCAGCTGCCCGTTTCCTTTCTGTATAACTGTATCTAATCTTTACCACCCAATTGCTGTTCAATAGTTGCGGGCAATTAGACACTAGCGTTGCCAGTGGATGGTTCCTTTGTATCTTTTGTTGTAGAAGTTGGATTGCTGCTGTTGAGTCGAGCTTAAGAATAACCTTCCTGAATTGCATGTGAGATGGTGGAGTTTGTAGTGGCGAATGTCACGAGGCAATGCATCTTTGTACTCCTCCGCTCCCCACTTCAAACTTTCTCCACTCCGCCAGCGGTTTTTACAAGTTACTCTCCCTTTTCAACCAACTCAACACCTTGACCTATCCACTTCGTTCAATTGGTTTTTGATCCTAAATTTCAAGATACGCATGGAAGACCATTAATGTTTTATTCTTTTCCCGGATGGAATGAATATATTTGTTTAAGTAGATTGAGTTAATAAATTGCAATATCTGAGGAAATGATTTGACATCCATTCGGTTACAGAATCTGTTGAACCAACAAGACTGTTGTTATGGATCCAATTAATTCCAACATGTAATAAGAAGAAAATCAATTACGCGAGTATTGTTTGTCAACTCGGCAGCTTTTTTTTTCTTCAAAAAATAAAAAACTCCGCAGCTTTTATTGAGAAAACAGTGATAATCAGTCCCCATCGGATTAATAAATTAGGCTTGATTTATGTTTGCCCGAATGCCACATATTTTCTAAGATGAACTTAAAAGATCTCTTTGGTTGCCAAGGCCCGATAATCCACCCGGCACTCCTTATTGACGTATGAGTCTGGATTCGAGTCAAACATCATGTAAGTATATATTAATGTATTTTTGTGTTCATTGAGGCAAAAAAAATAAAGAATCTCTTTGGTTTAAAATAATTTACAAATCCTGAGAAAAATTTACAAATAGAAACTTGTGATTTAACCAAAACCAAAAATAGAGCAGAAAACTTCATTAGGAGGTACCTGATAATATAAATTTGAAGCGATTAAGCCGGATGCATGTGGCTTCTCCTTTTTTCACCTCTTTATTTTCTCTTTTGCTTGCCACACCAGTTTTCCTCATTATTTATTTATTCTTTTGTACATTTTTATTTTTTTTGTTTGCTTGTTTATGAGGAAAATGTTACGGGGAGAGTAGTATTTAGCACTACAAGTAGTATTGTCTGGTCAGTTTCCTCTTTCCATCTCTCCCTCTCTCCAATTATTTTATCTTCCAGAAAACATCAACTGAAAAAAAAAAAAAAGAAAACCATTCTGGTTTCACTCTCTCAGTTCCTTATTATAGCCTTAACCACAGCCATATCCTTCTGCTCACTAAAATGCGACCACCTTCAACCTCTACTCTCTTAATGTTCTCTTATCACACCTTCCTCTGTCTTGTTGAGGTCTTGTAGCTACTCTAGTTCTTTTTTTCCTTGGAAAAAGGCATTAATTTATGGATTTTGGTGGTGTTAGCTTTGATGGGTTGGTGGGTTCAGATTCTGGTAACAACACCTCTGGCTTTGCTTCTATAGTTGCTACTTCTTCAGATCCTGATACAAAGCACAACTTGTACGGATATGGGTTTCTCAAGCAGGAAAGATCTGCCACCACCACAACGTCTCTTCAGGATGATTGGAGGAGCTCTAAACTGTCCAAGACTTCTACTGCAACTACTACAGACTCCTCTTCATCATCATCAGTTCTATTTCAACAGAGAAACAACAGTTCTTTACTGAAACCTAATAACACTTCCCTCTTCTTCTCTGATGGACAGCAACAGCACTCACAGATGTTGAGCTTTTCTTGTCCCAATAAATCAGAGGCTCAAAATGCTGCAGTTCCCTACTTTCACCTATCATCCTCTGCTTATAATAGATCCACTTCAGGTACTATAATAGGCACTACTAAAGGCTTTGTTAAAGCATATGAAAGTGATATGTTTGGTCTCCTTTGGGGGAGTCAATATTATTGGCTTTGTGAGTCAATTTGCATAATGCTATTTTTGTATTAATTTAACATATGATGATGGGGATGTGGGTTTTCAATTTGTGGTGTCTTGCTTTTAGTTGAAGATTAGACATTTTTTAAGAAAAAAACTAGACATTTTTTGTGAAACTTGTACAGGAAGATGTTATTGGTTCATTTCAGGTTTCTGATTCCAGTTAAATTGTGAGAAGGGTGTTATCAATTTCAGGGAAGTCCAGGAGGGTGGTCTATGTTTCAAAGTCTTGTCAAGAAAAGTGTGGATCTTTTTTTTTTCCTTCTAAAATTTGGGTCTTCCCTCTTTTTCTTCTTCTTGGCCGTTATGGATGGGATAATTAATCAACCACAGTAGAGCTACGGTAGTAATACTTGCAGAAATGGAAATCCCTATGAAGCCAAATATATGAAGACTCGACCTTTTCGTTGACTTGAATAGTCCTGTTGTCTTTATATCAAAGACAAAAAAAATTCATGATTGTTGCAACCTCCGCAAATGTTGCAGACAAGTTATGATGTTTGCAGAAAACCCTTTCAAGCGCTTTTCTTTTTTGGCTTTTCACTCTCTGGCCTTTTATATTTCCAGTTTGCTGTTGCAAGTCTCTGGAAAATTTTGACTTCTGTCTTTGGCCTAATTTTCTTTCCTGTTTGTTCTTTTGTTTTCTTTCAGGATACAGTTCAGGAAGCTATAATGGTAATGCCATGCATGGAGTCTTCACAGCAGCTAGAGGTCCATTCACTGAATCACAGTGGATGGAGCTAGAACACCAAGCCTTGATCTACAAATACATTACTGCAAATGTGCCCATACCTTCTAGTCTTCTCATCCCAATCAAAAAGGCCCTTGAATCTGCGGGTTTTTCTACCTTTTCAGGCGGATTTCTCAGACCCAATACATGTATGTTCTGTCTTTTCCTTAGCACTGCTTAACCCATTAAAAGAGAGAAATGTAAAGCAAGCTTCTTTTTTTTTTTTGCTTTTGAAATGCCGACAATGCGTGCACCAAGAAATAAGCAATCTTTTTGTTCCGTGTTGTTAAAATTGGTCATGAAGCATGCTTTAAGCTTTTGCTTTATTAACAACAATGTCAAAGCAGAGCTTTTAGTTAAGTGTCCCGATGTTGTTAAAAGCGCGTGCCTTTAGCGTGACTGTTATTAAGAATTTAAGATTAGTACAGTTTCTGATATGTCTAACTATTTTTTTTTGCAGTGGCATGGGGTCCATTCCATCTGGGATTCTCAGGCAACACCGATCCGGAGCCAGGACGGTGTCGTAGAACAGATGGGAAGAAATGGCGGTGCTCAAGAGACGCCGTTGCTGACCAGAAGTATTGTGAACGGCATATGAACAGAGGCCGCCATCGTTCAAGAAAGCCTGTGGAAGGCCAATCAGGCCATTCCGCCGCTGCCATGAACACCCCTAAGCCGATGCCCATCACCACCAACTCTTCCTCCACGGCAACAGCATCGGTTGTGGGTCCCCTCGGCAGTGGCGGCACGTCCAGCAGCCAAACCATTGCACAGCAACAGTACAAAAGCTTGCAAACAACTAGTTCTTCTAACCTCTCCGCTGTTAATTCTCTCGGCAGGTGAACAGTTCTTCTAACCTCTCCGCTGTTAATTCTCTCGGCAGGTGAAAGATCTATGGTATATATTTTAACAAAATGCATATTGTTGTGTTTATACTGCTAAGTGATGGTTTAATTTTGTGTGATTCTCTTGCAGGATGTTTCTTGATAAGGATGGTGTGACCGAAAGAATACATGATTCGACGGGTTTGTCCATGCTGTCTTCGAACATTGATCTGAAAGCTAAAGAAAATGGTTTTGGGATTGTCAGCTCTGACTCCCTTGTCAATCCTTCACAGAGGAGTTCCTCCTTGATGAGTTGCACAACGTTTGGTACTTCACAAGACCTTACTGGCCGGGAGAATGTTTCACAGCATCATTCCCTCCGCCAATTCATGGATGATTGGCCGAAAAGTGAGTCTGATCGTACTGGTGTTTCCTGGCCTGAACTTGATCATATGCAATCAGATAGAACCCAGTTGTCCATTTCAATCCCAATGGCCCCTGCCGACTTTATGTCATCCACTTCCTCACCGAATAACGAGAAGGTCAATCTTTCTCCATTAAGATTATCACGCGAGCTCCATCCTATCCAGATGGGACTAGGAGTTGGAAATGTTCTTAG
>CAODLS012544475.1:0-14987 GCA_948243855.1 Flueggea neowawraea
CTTGTATACACAAGGCTCATCTTCATTCTTGATGAATCCAAACTCTTTCACTATTTCATCAAAATGAAGATTCCAACTTCGAGATGATTGCTTCAATCCATAAATGGATCTTTGAAGTTTGCATACCTTATTATGATTCTTAGGATCAACAAAACCCTCGGGTTGTGTCATGTACACATCCTTGAGGATGTTTTCATTTAGGAAAGCAGTTTTGACATCCATTTGTCATATCTGATAATCATAATATGCAGTTATGACAAGAAGAATCCTAATGGATTTGAACATGACACTTGTGAAAATGTTTCATCATAGTCAATACCATGAGTTTGTCCAAAACCTTTTTGCAACAAGTCTTACTTTGAAGATCCTATTGGCTTCTAACTTGTAAATCCATTTGCAATCAATAGCTTTGACTCCATCAGGTGAATCCACCAAGTTTCAAACATGGTTGTCATACATAGATTGCATTTTGATTTCACGACTTCATGCCATCTTATAGAATTTGGATCTACAAGTGCCGCTTGGTATGTTGTAGACTCATAGTGGTCTACAAGAACAATTCATTTATCGTCAGTTATGAGAAATCCATATCTCTCAGGCTCGTGATGAGTCCTACCAAATATTCTTAGGCCTTGTGTTGCAGATTCTGACTCTACAACATCTTGCGAGTCATTTTGAATATCTATTCTATCTTCAATGGATATTTATGGTTATTTTATTTCTTCTAGAAGTATTTTACTCCCACTAATCCTTTTGGAAATAAACTCCTTTTTCCAAAAAGGTACCATTTCGAGTAACAAACATTTTGTTCTCGGATCGATTATAAAACTAGTATCCCCTTGTTTCCTTTGGAGACTCCACAAATATACATTTTTCAATCTCCGATCGATTATAAACTTAGGTTCAATCTCGATTCCGATTCCACTGCCATCAAAACTTTTTTGTTGTGGGGATAATGATGAGATTTTTAAACTGTATCAAATTCAATGATGTTGATGAAGAGATCAAATCCGATTCCTATTCTAAACTATAAAATAATAAACCAAACAATAATCCTGATCTGAATGCTTTCTGTGGGGGGAAGTTCCAAAATTATGAAGAAGTTATTTGGGAATGGCTTTGGACTACTGGGTTTTGGTCCTGGAATGGTTGCCATAGTCTATTGAATTGATCATCTGGAAAGCTATGCCCAAGTTTTTTCACATACGTGCCAGAAATTTTTGTCTATTTTCATCTAATTCTACAGTTTTAGAACCCCTTTCTGGTTTTTTGCCTTATTCCCATTTCAGAATGTGTAGGGCATAAATCAAAAGATGCAAAATTTCAAAGACATTATGAATGAGAGTTCCAATTAACAATGTTTTTTTCTGAGGATGTTCGTTTTTTTGGACTTCATTTGTTTATTTATGACTGAGTTTGAAAGAGGCCAGATCTTGGAACTTTTTCTTCATATTGCTAGTTGATTATTTCTGATTTTTTAGATGAATTTTTGTTATGCTTTCATACATTTAAACATTCAAATAATGTATGAATTGAAAATAAGAAATATGAACTTCAAACTAAACAAATGGAATTGAATTTGAACAACTCTAAAAAAAAGATATGAGAGTACAAACATTGGACTTAATTACTGCAATTTTTTCTGATTTTTTAGTGAAGAATACTAAGAACACAAATAATAAATTAGGAATATTTTTGTTTTTAAAATTTTGTTTAAAATGTATCAAGCGATACATTATCATTTTATTAACAGAACATTAATAAATTATTAATGAAAAGACTTAAGTACATTTCAATTTTTTACCTAAAATATGTGTCTTTCTTTCAGTTTAAATTCATAAACTAATTTATTAATTAATTAAGGTAAACCTCCAGCATCCGAAAATTAATTTCCCTAAAAATTTTACTGAGCCTACATAAGAAAATGTCTCGACTCCCCACATCACTTTCCCAATTCTGCAAAACCCTAATTTCGTCTCTCACTCTCTCGACGACTTCATTCTTCTCCCGTCTCACTCTCTCGACGACTTCAATCTTCTCCGGTCGATCTTTCTCTCCCTCGAACCCTTTCTCACTCTCGCCGCGCTCTGTCCGTTGACGCTTTCTCTCTCGGCCCAGTGTTGGGATTTGGTGATTCTGAAGAGGTTTTAGTGCTGATTATGGGTTTTTGTTTGGTAGGCTTGATGTGTACATATATGATTACCTGGTGAAGAAGAAACTGCATGCTGCAGCTAAGTCCTTTATGAACGAAGGCAAGGTTCCTCCTGATCAAAACTACATCTTATCAATATTAAAACAATGTACGACATTTATAGTACTTGTTTTTGCAATCAATTAAAGTTATATTTTTATATAGGGTTGGATTTTTCTTTATATTATGTGTTCAATGTGTTATTTTAGAAACCTTCAGTCCAATGGAACAACTGGACGTCTGCCTTCTGAGTATAATTTGACGAGCAACTAAAACTGAATATGAAATTACATTAGAAGTTTGACTTGACTTTTTTTTTTGGGTTAAATTTGTTGCTTACAGTGTAGTCTTCAATTTGAAGAAGAGAGATTTGGCCGTAAGAAATTGAAATGGTACAAGAAAAATTTTGGACGTAAAATTTACCTGATTTTTGGAAATACTAGTGTTAGTATCTTTGATAAAATTTTCTCTATTCAAGGCTTTGACTAAGTGCTAAAAAGTACAGTAACAATTCCATGGGTCAATAGCTAGCATTTGCCAATCTGCTTGTCGATTGTTGATTTGTAGTAGGAAAACATGTGTATTTTTGTGTTTGATTCTTAATTTCACAAATGAATAAATGTTTTGATTGACAGAGCATGGTAAAATACAGAATGCGTTGCATATTGATGTTATAATGCATCCTATATGTGAATTTGTTTTTTTTGAATCCATGATGAATTTGTTGAAATCCTCGGCCGCTAATTTTTATTTGAGTTGGCAATAATCAGTAAATTTCCACCAAAGAAACTTAACTTTAGTCATAACCAATGTTGATTGTATGATGAAGGGCCATTCTGTTAATATGACGAAGGGTCATTCTGTGATCTCGTGTGGAGTGACCCTGAAGATATATTGAAACATGGCTGTCTTTTTGGTTACAGGTTGGTGTTTTGTCATCAGTAATTCTCAAATTATTTGCTTATCTCATGTGCATTATAAATTGAGGTAGGTTCTTTGAATTGGCAAGACAGCAATGACTGTAGTTTCTTTTTGTTATCAACAGCTTGGTGTTTTCTGGTAAAATTCGTATGTTTAATCTGTTAATTATGTATGCAAGAAAGTTGGTATTGCTGAGTCTTTTTATCTCTTTTCGTCAGGTTGTTGAGAGCTGTCCAATTTGTTGAATAGAAATGGGTTAGCTGAGCAATGTAAGCCTCTCGGCTTTGGCTCGTGTTTAATTTGCTTTTTTATTTCTGTTTTCTGATATTTTATCTTCTTTCTTTTTGAAGGTGAAGCGGAACAAATGCTCTAATTTTTTACCTGAGATTTTTCGTTTTCAAAGTTATTTTCTATTAGTTATTTTATCAGGGAGTAGATTAAGTTATCAACGCATCGATCATTTTCTTGTATTTATATTTATTAATTTTATACATCTAAATCATATTATTAACATAATTTCCTTTTTTTGTTAAATGATCAATTTTAATATTGATTCATATTTAAGCGAGTTAACAAATGAACAATTTATTGTTAGAGAAAATTTAAGGTATTGATATATGAATTATTTTTAATTACGAATTTTATCATTAAATTGTGAAAATAAGAATTTAATAATTTTTTTACAAGTTTAATTTTAGTTTTAATTCATTTGCATTTTATTCCAATATTTTGAAGAAAATGCCGTTAATTGGACATTTTTAAATATTTATCATTTATACAAATTTTATTGTGATATTAGATTTGTTGAAAAATTAAAGTTGAAAAATCTGGTTTGGTTGATTCGGTTAGTTGTCGGTTTGGTTTGGTCTATTTGGTTTAAAACATAAATAAAAACTATATTTATAAATTACAACATTCCACTTCAAAATCTTGCAACAAATCATTTTTTAAATAAATTAAAATAAAATATTTAAGGTCAAATTAAATTCTAAGTTAATGTCAATAATATAAAATTAAATTAAATTTAAAATAAACATAAATAGTTAAATTTTCATACTTAACAAATTTTCGGTTCGGTTTTTAAAAGACTAAAATTGCCAACTGAATTAAACCTTTCAGTTTTTACATTTCAGTATTTATAATCATCCATTCTCCTTTGGTTTTAGCTTTGATTCGCTAGGTTTTTCAGTTTGGTTTGATTTTTTGTGCACCGTCAGAATAAACAAACAATTTTACAGGAGACAGAGGTGGTGCCTTCTTAGGGGAGACAGAAGTGGTGGTGCTTCATTTTTAAAAATTGTCATGTAATATCGTCACGTTTAGCATTGGGAAAATCAAAATGAAATTTATGTCTTGTATTCCTATGATATATCTAGTCTCTCTTGCTTACTTTTCCCCATTCCTCTCCTTCGACTTCAAAACTGCTTCCTTTCTTTAAAACTGTACCCTTTGTTCTCCCCTAGCCCCACCGTTGTTCTCTGCCACGACACACCAATTGGGTCCGAAAACATTGCTTTGAGGCGCTCCACCGTTTCGTTCTCCCCCAAAGCCACCGTTGTTCTCCTCCACGACACACCAATTGGGTTCGAAAAAATTGCTTTGAGGCGTTCCACCGTTACTACGTTGCGCCTTTGTCATCCAACCACCGGCTCCTGCAGTTGAAGTCACGGACCGTCTGTCAGATCGTTGCATTTTGATTTTTTGATTTTCTTTTTTTCTCTCCTCAATAATTGATCTTTTGGAGTAGTGGTGGTGGTAGTTAACTGACAGGTATTATAATTTGACTGTGTTTTTTTATGATGGCAAGTTGGTGGGGAAGTGATGGATATAAAGTAAAAGGTGTGAGCATGAAGCAAGTACTGGTGGCAGCTAATGATTAGACCAACTCCAACCGCGATGGAGTTTTGCGTTTAAAGCAAAAATTGTGTAGATTTTACCTCTCCAATCCAACTGCATTTTTGTGGTGGTTTTTTTGTTTTGCTACAGTGTCACGCTACATATATGATACTGTAGCATCGTAAATAATGTAGCAACGAACTAAGTTTTTTTTTTAAATTTTTTTTGTTTTAAAAAATTAAATTTATATTTAATTTGTGAAAAAATAATAATAAAAAAATATAATTTAAAAAAAATATTAAGAGAATATTTTTTTAGAGTTAGAAATAAAGTTGTGGATTATAAATATTTTTATTGTAAATATTATATTTTTATAAAAAATTATAGAAAAACAAAATTTTGAATTAAAGATAGCATTAGAGCTATAGTGCTTCTGATCTGTGTTAGAGCCATGAAAAAAGTGATGTTGCAACCTCTCCTACAGCGACGGGTTGAATAAAGAGGCATGGGCTGCAGTCTGATTGAATGCCTGCCGAGACTTCACCCCGCATCTCTTAAGGGTCTATTTTTTTTTAAACGAGCTTAAGGTTCTGTTTGTTGCCTCTATTGCTTCCTGCGTTGATCATAACCTCGTTAGAGTATTATTTTTTTAACATTTATATTATTGCTCCAATATCATATAATGTCTCTTGAGGGTTTTGTAATTTTTGTTTATTATTGCAAGTTTATTGTACGTTGACGTATATAATAATGTTATTGAGTTTTTTTTAGTTGAACGATTTTGACTATGGATTTTAGCTTCTATTAATGTTTATTAAAGTAATTTTTACTTCATATTAGCTTCTATATCTATATTTATTTTTCCAGGGATAATCAAAGTATATTGAGAGAATATTGATTTCTAAAATAAATACGAGTATGTGACTGCATATATGCATACATACACACACACATATATATATGAAATTATGTGTAATTTCGAATTACATTATTTTTTGTTTTCAAAGATATTCAAAGGATATCGAGCGGATAGAGTTAGCCAAACGAATATGAGTGTGTATAAGGTATTGAGAGAGAGACATTAATGAAAAAAATATAAGTGACTTAATAACTTGATTTTTCAGCATTTTTATTAACGGTACATATATAACAATTGATCAATAAAATATTATTAGTGATATACTACGCAAACACACTCAAAAATAATATCCTTTAAATAATAAATTAATATTGGCAAAATAATGTAACAAATTTGGAAAAAATAAACAAAATTAAAATTATTAATATCCCAAAAAATAAACCATAAAAAAACTTTCTTTTTCTACTTTTGTGGAGCAGTTACAATTTTTTAATGTGTATTCATTTAATTGGCTAAATGTTAAACTTTTTTTTCTCCAAAATTTTCGGGATGTGCATAACACATTATTCCTTTTTTCTCTCCTTGATTAGAGGAGTTACACATGTTTACATTTCTGTTCAGGCTCCTTAATTGTAAATATGCACTTTAGTTTTTATTTTTAATCTCCTAAACTGTAGGCTTTGAATCTGCACGTAAACGTCGTTTCTGTAGATATGCAAATATAATTACAAGAGTGTTTTTATTGAAAGTGAATATTTCTGGTATCATATGTTGCAATTAATTTCTATGATAAGCTATACGTGTAATTTTCCCAAGCAAAATTAAGTAATGGCCCATAAAAACTAAGTAATATTGCCCATAATTAAGTAACTGGGCTCAATAATTAAGTAACCAATTCAATAATTCAGTAATTGGGCTCAATAATTAAGTAACAAATTCAAGATGAAATTAAGTAAACACTTGTAAAATTAAGTAACTTATCCTCACATTAAGTAATAGGATATAAATTAAGTAACCTTACTCACAATTAAGTAACTTAGCATCAATAATTAAGTAACTTTCTAGAAATTGAAATTAAGTAACCAATTGAACAATTAAGTAACTATGACTAATATTAAGTAATTACAAAAAAAATAAGTGACGAACCTCTCAATTAAGTAATTGAGCCCTACATTAAGTAATTGGTCATCTAAATTAAGTAATTGTACCTCAAATTAAGTAAGTGAGCTTCAAGGATTAAATAATCGGGCCCAAACTGAAATTAAGTAATAAATCCTAAAATTAAGTGACCACGAACTAAAATTAAGTAACTAAAAAAGTATTAAGTAATGGGCCCTAAAATTAAGTAATTGGACCCAAAATTAAGTAGCTCTCGTCAAAATTAAGTTACCCACCCCAAAACTAAGTAACTGAGTTTCAATAATTAAGTATCCGGGTCCAAACTGCAATTAAGTAATCACCGCTAAAAATAAGTAAATGATGCTAATTTTAAGTCATAATACACAAATTAAGTAACAAAGCATGTATTTAAGTAACTCCTGACCACATTAAGTAACGTAATAAAATTAAGTAGCTGGAATTTATTTTTTTAATTACAAAAATTATTAAAAAAATTCAAAAACTATCTTTTTAATTGACAGAGTTACTTAATGTGTGAACTTATCACTTAATTTTGTGGTTTGTTACTTAATTTTTAATCCAAAAATTTTTGTGTGCTCCCATGCTCATACTCCTATTATTATAATATTCAATGACTTAGATTTATTTGGATTAATACATAACTTACCCCCTAAATTTGTACGGTTTCTTCTACTATCACCTTAAACTTTTTGATCGTTCAACTTATCTCCTAAATTTGCTTAGATTATCTCAATTATCCTACGATTTTACTTAAACTATCTCAATTACCCCCTAAACTTGATTAAATTGGACAATTTATCAACTTTTTTTAATTCATCACGGGTTCATTAAGGGGCTTCTTTTTATTTTTTTAACATTTTATGTTTAATAGTGATAACTTGAAGATAAACTGGAGGATTGAGATTCAAACACATTAGAAAAATCCTTAATTGAGAGGATTTTGACAAGTTCAGAGGGTAAATTGAACATTCAAAAAGTTTAGGGTGATAGAAGAGGAAAACGTACAAATTTAGGGAGTAAATTATGTATTAAACCGATTTATTCTGAGCCATCCGATGGCTACAATCATCAGTCCTTATGGAGGACTCGTTCTTGTAGTAATAATTTTGACAAGTTCAGAAGGTAAATTGAGCATTCAAAAATTTTAGGGTGACAAAAGAAAAAAATATACAAATTTAAGGAGTAAATTATGCATTAAGCCGATTTATTCTGAGCCATCCGATGACTACAATTATCAGTCCTCATGGAAGAGTCCTTGTAGTAATAACCCTAAAATTTTACAATTGTTCCTCCAATTTTCAAAATTTTATGCGGACAATCTTTCAACTCAAATGATACACACACATGTGTTGTGACCTTTGTCTAGAAATGTGGAGCCCACGTCTATACTGTTTTAATTCTATTTTAATTTTATTTTGATTTTGGTTTTCTTCTTAGTTTTATTTTTATTTTATTTTAACTTAAAAAATGTATGTTATATGTGAAAAAATTAAACTAAATGATTTATTTCGGACATGCAGAACCTATATTTTTTTAATTTTTATTATATGTTATTCGTTTTCTATAACTATTTTTTTGTTTTATTAAGTATACTGATTATGTGTTGTTTTTTATTGGTTTAATTTTTGTTTTTATTTTATTTTCAACTTTCAAAAATCAACCCATATGTGAAAAAATGAAACCAAACAAATTAAAAACAAAATAAAAACATAATAAGAACAAATTGTGAAGAAAATAAAAACATATTGAAAACAAGAAAAAACAAAAAAATCAAACGAGAGGGAATTTATTTCTACAAAACAAGACTGAAAATAAAATGAAAACATAATAAAAACAAAAAAAAAGGAATATAAACAGACTTTAAACAAGGGAAAAAATAAAAAACAAAACAAAAAAATCTAAACAAAATATAAACGTCATATTTTTGTAAATTAAAAAAAGAACACGCCTGTGATTTTAAAAATAGCTTGTAATTTAAGTTTTAAGTCCATGCAACTGTAATTTTAAATTATTTCCCTCGACAAATATAAAGATAATATTTTTGTAAATTAAAAAATGTAGTTGTTATTTCCTGAGACTCAAAAATTTATAAAAAAAATGTAGTTGTTATAGTCATTGACTCGGTCCACAAGAATTGTTACGACTAAACAGTTGGTTTAAGATATATTGAAACAAAATCAACACATACAAACGTGAGTTAATTACACAATATGCGATGATTAAACAACAGATTTTTACATATCTGAATACAAGTTTGAAAATATTAGGAATGGCCACCATACAATTTTCCAACATCATGAATACGATAGCCACCATCTTTATCTCATTACCAATTTACCATGCTTTGATCAATTAGAGCTGCAGGTTCCATTCATACAAACTAAAAGAGACCATCTAGAAAAAAACAAGGAAACAAAACGATATACAGAAATAATTGACATGGTGTTATCGGGCCTCCACCAATGACATTGTAATTTCGCAATTCGTAGATGATGCAGTCTTACTTGATGATGAGTCTACTTCAAATGGACCTTTATCCTTAAAGAAACCTGGTTCTTTCGGCTGAGGTAATGTATAATGCTCACTGCTTAACATCAGAAACACAGAAGCCATGCTTGGCCTATCCTGAACATGATGTTTCACGCATAAGAGACTAATATGGATGCATCTTGTCACTGCTGCCAAATCGAATGATTCTCTTAAAAATGGATCAACTAATTCCGAATAGTTTCCTTCTTTCCACTGCCTCCAGGCCTGAAATATACCAGAATGAACCATTAAAACATGCTTCAACCTGTATTGAAAAGGACAAAAAAGAAAGTATGCTTACATATCCAATGAGGTTAGTGGAATGGCTCGGATGATAAAATCCTTTGCTTCTCTTTCCACTTATTATTTCTAGCATGATTATTCCAAAGCTAAAAACATCAGATTTCACTGAGAAAAGTCCATCTGTTGCGTACTCCGGAGCCATGTAACCACTGTACAATAGCAAAACCATAATTGATTTAACATATAAAACAAGTGAGTAAAAACCTTGTCAAGCACTACTTACTATGTCCCAACCACTCTGTTTGTGTTTCCTTCAGTTTGGTCTCCTCCAATAAATCTAGCCATGCCAAAGTCCGAAATTTTTGGATTCATCTCATTATCAAGTAGAACATTACTTGCTTTGAGATCTCTATGTATAATCCTTAATCTCGAATCTTGATGTAGATACACAAGCCCCCTTGCAATCCCACAAATGATATTGAATCGCTTGGGCCAATCTAATAAGTTAGCTCTTCGGTGATCTGTCAAATATGCCAGTCAAGTTAGTGCACTTCTAAAGATAAACCGAGCAAGATAACACATGCCAATTTGTTTATATATTCACTAGGATTTTTTTTCCAGGTTTTTGAGAGGTCCACACCAAAGATGAAGGAGTCAAGGCTTTTGTTTGGCATGTACTCATATATTAGCAGTCTCTCTTCTCCCTGAATGCAGCAACCAAGAAGCTTCACAAGATTTCGGTGTTGAAGCTTTGCAATCAGTATGACTTCATTTTTTAATT
The DNA here is from genome assembly GCA_948243855.1 of Flueggea neowawraea. Classification (NCBI taxonomy): domain Eukaryota; kingdom Viridiplantae; phylum Streptophyta; class Magnoliopsida; order Malpighiales; family Phyllanthaceae; genus Flueggea; species Flueggea neowawraea. The sequence continues at coordinate 10,501 of CAODLS012544475.1, forward strand.
CTTCTAGTCCTTGTCCAGAGTTTTTTGATAGTCTCTTCACAGCAATTTCTTGACCATCTGGCAATGTTCCCTAAAGACCAAACATATTTAAAATAACTATAGAAATGCTTCTAGCACTAATGCTCATTTCAAGAAGTGGTTAAAAGACTTACCTTATACACAGGTCCAAAGCCACCTTCTCCTAATCTACAAGTGGGAGTGAATTGACTGGTAGCATTTGATATTGTGTTGAGATCGAACAACGGAAGGTCCAAGTCTTCCACGAGGTCCTCATTCTTGAAATTATACTTGACTTTTGCCCAAAAATGACAAAGATCATAATTATGTTACATTTAGAGTAATATTTTTGTTTATTTTTCCCCTTGGGCCAAGATAGTCAACATTCTTTTTTCTCCAAAATATCAACTTTTAAATGGAAAACTTGATGCAAAATCGTAACTGTAGTGAAAATATTTTTAAGAAAAACAGCAAGCTAGTCATCCACAAGAAATTTACTTACTTGTTCCCCTTGCTCTGATTCTGTGAAAGTAATAGCAGATGACTAGAACAACAACAAGCACAACCGTGACTGCAATTATTATTACTATTATCTTCTTGGCGGGCACAGACTTGGCACCTTTGATTTCATCTACTGGTTCAGAAGGAAATCCAAAATAAATTACAAAATATGCCCTGGTCTACTATATTTAGTATAATAAGCTTCTAGAACTGATAAAAAAAAAAGCTTCTAGCAGATATGAACTTTACAAATTTTAAAAATAAAAAATAAAATATTTTGTAAATCAGAAGGCAATTTAAATGGTGAATAAACTTTATTTATAAGGAGAATGCTAATGAGGAAATTATAAATACCTATTTCTGAGGCAGACATTCGAATATATAGATCCTGAATGTATTGATCATGTCCATCGGAGGACATCTGTTTAATATCAATCAAATCATAAAACCAGATTGCACATCCTCTGCCTCCGTTTCTAATATCAATATTTGAATATGCAGTGCAGGAACAATTCTGCAAGCATTTAGCCCTGCATTGATTCAGATCCATACTCTCATTTACCCAAGAATATGTGGTATCTGGCAATTTCAAGCCGCTAAACTTCAAAAATCCATCTGTCCGGCAATCCAGTGATTTGTTACGCACACATCCTTGAGACCAATCGGCAGAGTTCCATTTTTCTGGCAACTTTGGCCTGAATCCTTTCAAACATTGACAGACAGGCGACTCGCTGATGATACAGTTTCCATACGTGCCACAAAGACTATATTTATCGCAATAATCTATTGGTGTATATGTATAGAGTGCCCAAGACCGAGTTGCTCTATTCCATGTGTAGCGCTCACGCCTGTTGGTGGTTTGGTTCATCACAAGCCTTGAAACTATGGACTTATCTTTCAGATAGTACACGTAGTATATCTCCTCCTTGCTATGCACAAACTCGAAATTAAAAAGAGAATTAGGCCTTAGTTGTGTGGTGCCACTGTAGGTAATGCCATTCCAGGGACCGGTCCGAAAGTAGATACTAGAGCCTTTCCACATGGAAGATTCAGGATTATTATGCACTTGAATCTTCCAGACAAAGTCTCCGGGTGAAGGGTCATCCCAATTTTTCCATGCAGTTAAACGTCTATCAAGACCAGTCTTCAGGTTTATTCCCACCTTCATACCTGGTAGCTGGGTATCAGTTGGGTAATCAAAACTCTGCCACAAGTAGTTTTGAAGCTTCACATCTTCTTCATCTCTCAAGACCAGATTTCCTGAATCCAAGAGCTGAACTATTGGGGTTCGTGCTTGCTTTGTTGAGTTTGTCCACCAAACGACATTGTTGTTGTTGCTGACAAGCACAAGATTGCCTTTCTTGTCAATCATCAGCAATCCAGAGGAATCGCTGACAGGATTTTGGCGGTTTGCAACCCAAACAACTGTTCTTACTGGGATATTCTTGTACCAAATTCCCACATAACGGTTGCTCAAATTATTGCCTGGAGTGAAGAATCCAAGCTCAAAGCTTCCATCTGCTGAAACCAAGGTCCTTCCTTCACTAAGAGATTCAGAAAAAGTGATGGTATCAGAAGCATTCAAGAATCCGAAGAAAACAAAAATATTTGCACTGAAAAACATAAAAGAAAGTGAATCCATCAGTGATGGAAAGTCCAATCGGACTACCCTATAGACATGTTTATGGAACATATTTGTTGCAGTTACAGGGCATAGACTTAGAATCTAACGTGCATTGACCGGCATCAATGTGGTAGTTAGAAGTGTTAATTGAAAATGCCATTTGTGAGGAAATGTTGACTCACTCGTCAATGACATGAAACACAAGACAGTTGCATGATATCAATGGCACAAATATCAGAAGTCATCAGCTTACAGGACCTTCCAAGTCTCCAACCATCTTAATTTACCAATATAAATGAGCTGAGCCGCCCACAAACCGTTCAACATTCTATTCTATTTAGACAAGCTAATCTAAGAAAAAGAAAAATTTTTGAAACTTGTTATGTAAAAAGATCAAATTTGAACAATTATAAGTTCAACTGATTAAATTCGCAAACAAGTTAAGCTCAAATCAAATTTTAAATGAGCTTGTAATCAACTGCAAAGCCAGAATTCCATCTGAGCAGGAGCTGGATTCTAGCTCTACAACTAAATGTTTAGAAAAAAAAATATTCATCGATATTTATGACATCAAAATACAAAAAGATTTCAATTGGTTTTTATAGTGGTCAGTCAATAACTATGTCATTCAAATTAAACTCTAACTCACTATTTTTCATTCATCGTTTTACATTCGAAGTGACTAAAATCTAAATCAACAAACAAAATAATAACAAATTTAAGCATAGTCAAATCAATTTACCTAACAATTACAAACACATATAATTAAAACTTTTAACAAACACATACAATGTGTTCAAATTTTTACATTAATCAACCCCCACATTATGAATCAAACTATGCAACAATATTAAGTCATCTTCTCTTCTAAATAATCAATCAACTAAATCCAATTAAATTACAATCAGACCTACAAAAATAAGCTATGCAATAATTTATATTATGATATTTTTACTTTTAAATGTTCAATTATGTGTCTAATTTTTATAAATCTGTAGTAGATCTTTATAAAAAATCCATAAAAGAAATTAAAATAAATGCTAAAGGAGACTAGATTTGAAAAATGAAAATGAGAGATAAGTGAGGATTTTAAAAAAGTAAAAATAGGAGTTTAATTAACAAAAAAAATTAAGTACTTAAACTACTAAAATAGTAGAGTGCAAGGAGCAAAGGGCTCCGTGTAATACTTGACCTCGCTAAATTCTAAAGAAGCTGAGCTTAAATGTGAGTAATAAGGCGAGCAAGAGACTAGTTGAGTTAGCAACAACGTCCACTTAGAACCTTGAAGTTCTAGCTTAAAAGCTAATAATGGGAGGTTCTGAGTTAAAGAGCAGTATAAAATTTGTATGTATTCCGTTTTAAAATATATATATGAGTAATAAAGCTCAAGTCAAGGTGGAGTCAAAAATTTCCTGGTCAAGTCAAGCTTTACTTAACACTCCAAAAAAATATATCTATCAGCTTTCAGCATCTAGACCTGGCGTCATTTGCCAACGAAAATATCTTTAACTTGAGTAAAAGAAACCAAAATGGAAAAAAACTGCTATTAAATTACAAAATAATTATCATTAATTATTTTGTAATTATTCCAACCCCATTTTAAAAATAAATAAATAATTACAAAATAATTATGAAAGTACATTACAGTAGAAACAATTTCATAATTATCAACTTGAACTCTAAAATGCAGAACAGAACAGCACGATAGGAATATACTATAACTGTTAAATATATTTATACAGAGTAAATTGAAGTATATGGGCATATAGCAGTAAACCATTTTATATAATGACTTGAATAAAAAAAAAGGAAGGAAAACTTATCTATGATTTATGAATCATCTTTAAATATTCTTGATCTTAAATTACAAAAAGTTCAAAAAGACAATTCTACCCGTTTGCTCCGTTTTACTCGAATTTCGGCAAGAAGAAGGTTTTGGTTGTTGTTTTGTTCTTATAGCTAATGTCGTTTCACGAAACGACGTAGCCTTAAAAATGCAATTCCGGCAGGACCGCAAGGTGACCCAAGAGAACCTGTTCATTTGAACCAAATTATTCAGTCTCATAACAATGGATAACGTTCAATACATAAATTCACGTTATTCAGATTAGGACTAATGTGATGCACTATCAATCTTAAAGAACAGTATATTATCTCAATTAATCAACCAATGAGCCTTTATCAATCAATCAATCGAAATAATAATAAAGGAATTAAGGCACATAAACTAAATAAATACTCGAATCACTTTATTGCAATTAAAATAATAGTCTCACAACGTTAATGAATCGAACTTTGAAAGTATCTTAACTAGAAAGATGTTTAGTTACACATAATCAAAGATGAAGTTCGAAATTGAGAGGAA
>CAODLS012544629.1:0-18641 GCA_948243855.1 Flueggea neowawraea
TTTGTTTATGCATGGACTAGAAGTTTCCATTTTGTGTTGGCAGGTAGGTTGGTGGGTTGGCTACTCAACAGATTCTGATGATCCATTTGGAAGACTAGTACGAATAACACCTGGTGTGGGAAGATTTATTGGCAAGAGTTATAGTCCAAGGTATTGAAAACTCTATAGCTGTGAATTATGGATTTTAATTTGATACTCATGTAGTTCTCATAACTTCTGTCTATTGCTGCAGGCAGCTGGTTACTGCTTCTCCTGGAACTCCATTGTTTGAAATCTTTGTGGTCAAAGATGGAGAAGAAAAATATGTTATGCAGGTTAACCACATAATACTCATAGATAATCGCTAATTTAGATTACTGATTGAGCTGAACTCGTGATATTTAAACACAGTAGAAAGAATTTTATTGCTCTTTTTGCAACCTTGGTCATCATTAATTATGAACCTCTTCAGCTTGTGTCTATGTTGACATTGGCATGTATCAACTTTTAGTTAATGCTTGGATGATTGTATTAAATGGAAAAATGGTATTTGAAATGAAGAACACCATATAGTTTCTATCGACTTTTTAAATTCACTGGTTGCATTGTATTTTTGGGGTTTTTCAAATGTTTCCTTAGTAATTTTTCAATGATTGATTGTGGACCTCTTTTATCATATATTTTCTTTGCTTCATTGGACTCTTCTGCTTAAATCTGATGGATTTGTGTTCTGAGTTCATGACTCAAATTTCTTTCCCTTGCTCTTCAGCATCTATTTTAAATTTTCTAATGCACTATGAGATGTTCTGACATTGCATCTGTTGACAGGTAGTGTGTCTGCAGCATTCTAAAGGAAATTCAACAAGTTCCACAATTCCACCGTCAAAATCTACGAAAACTTCATCTGCTTCTTCTGAAGTTGAGAATGCGTCGGTAGTTGATGTTCAAGGAAATGAAGTTAAGACAGAGGGGAGGGAAGAGAAGGGCATAAATATCGAGGGAGCAACTGAGGAAGGAATCAAAAGTGTAATAAACTTTCTTAAAGATAAAATACCAGGGCTGAAAGTAAAAATTATGAACATCAATGCCACGGAGGAGACAATAGAGGATAGTGATTCTATAAAGCAGTTAATGCAAGAAGATGATGAGACCTCAAGTTCTGGTGTGAATTCTGAAGATGAAGAAGGTAAGCTGGAAGAGATTCAACCTGATGAGGTTTCGATAGAAGGAAGTAGCAATAACTCAGAAGACGGAAAGTATCTGGAAATGAAGCTCTTTATTGGTGGGATTGTGCATAACAATGAAGATACTCCTAACAAGGATGACTATGTTCGTCTTCCAGCTGAAATCAAAGATATGGAGAGAGATTCCTTCGTACTTCATGTTCCTGAGAGAAGTATGGACTATATCAATAGAGAAAGAAAAGCGTCCGATGTAAAAGTGGCAGCTATAGCAGCTAAGGGTGTTTCTGAGCTTATGCCTCCAGACGTTGCCAAGGCATTTTTAAGTTCAGACAAAGTTTCTTCTAAGGTGAAAGTTAAATGATGCTTTGTTTTAAGACACAGAAAATTTAACTTTATATTGATCCTATTATGAAGATGATTATTATTACCTCTCTTTTCTGTGGCTAAGAGAATTTTTAATTGATATTCAAGAACCATCAATGCACACAGGAAATGGTAGTAATTAAGGAAATATAAGTGTTCTCTTGATTACGAGTTGATTTGTTGGTTATTCTTATCTTAGGTCTCTAGAGATGTTCGTGAAATCGTCAAACTTGCTGTTAGTCAGTCGCAGAAGCAAAGCAGTTTGTCTGAGTACACAAATTTCAGTAGAATAACCACTTCTAACAGCAGTTTAGATCCATTTGATGGTCAGTTAACTTACGAAACTTTTTCTTATATTCATGTAACAGTAATGCATTTATTTGTCTTTTATTGTTGATGATATGAGCGCGTTAACTAGGCCTGTATGTTGGAGCATTTGGCCCTTATGGGACTGAGGTAGTACAATTAAGGCGTAAATATGGTCACTGGAATGAAGTGGAGGACAAGTCCTCAGATGTAGAGTTCTTTGAGTATGTTGAAGCAGTGAAGCTAACTGGGGATCTTAATATTCCTGCTGGCAAGGTTTGCATTTCTTTTAGTATCTTTTACTGCCAATGTAATGTTCAATAAATGGACCAAAGCACATTTTTATAAGTTTATGCTAATCAATCTACCATCAACTCATATAGGTGACTTTTCGTGCCAAAATTGGGAAGGGAAGTCGCAATCCAAACCGAGGATTGTATCCTGATGAATTGGGAGTGGTAATATATTTCTGTATCTTTATCTCTCTTGTTTGTACATGTCTTTGCTCTTACATCCTCATTCAATTGTACTGTCCATGTTTTTGTGCCTGCTGCATGAGATTACTAGATGATACAGTAATTATTGAGAATCCTTTTACTGAAACATGATACAGGAGTTCTGTGGCCGCTAGTCTTTTGTTTTTTTTATCAGTCATTTTATTTGCTTCCACTGGGGATTGAACTTGCAATCCCTCAGTGCTGGAGTTGACTCTAGTACCAATGAGCTTACAAGCCCATTAGTGTGACTATTTGCCTGTTTGACTGCACCATTCTCCTATAAAAAGAAAAAACACCAGATATTTTCTTTTTCTCTCTAGTAAGGCTTGCAGATGTAGAAACTGGCGGAAATTGTCATATTTCTTGTATAGAAATACAAAAATACATTGCCTAGTATTCTGCGTTTGCCTCATGTTGTTATAGTTTGCATGATCATTGATTAGTTGAGCATACCTTTTGCTTTCATGTTTAACTCCTTCCTTTAGTAAGGGAAATCTTTTGTCGCCATCTTGGAAATGGCAATTGATGATAAATGTTTTCTCCAGGTTGCCAGTTACAAAGGTCAAGGAAGAATTGCAGAATTCAGGTTCCGAAATCCAAAGTGGGTTGATGGTGAACTTCTCCAACTCAATGGCAAGGTAATAGAATTTTGTTTTTTCACAGCGACAAACTGGTTGATGCCGTCAGGAATTAAATTTTATTTGTTGGAATCAATCATCTGGTAGTTGTATTCTGTTTCCTATTCGTGCTTTAATCCATTAACATGATTATGTATATGTAGGGCATTGGACCATATGTGAAAGGGCCAGATCTGGGTTTCCTTTACGTCGTCCCGGAGCAAAGTTTCCTGGTGCTGTTCAACCGATTGAAACTACCAGACTAAGTTTAGGTCACATTCATGAAGAGAGTAACCTTTCACTTTGTTGATACCTAATAGAGTCGATGGATTCGAAGCTGAGGAAGGTATTCTCTCACATACCTTCTTTGACTACTGAATACACTTCTATTCTACTTTGCAACTGTAACCCTTATTGTATTCCACCACTTGTATTTCTTTGGCTTATGTTTTTGGGTGAGAGGCATTTTTCCTTCATGTGCCTCTCATATTTATATTTCTTTTCTTGATGTGTAAATGTTTTTGTGGGTATTAATAAGTCGTTTTGATGAGTGCTTTCTTTTTGTGGAAAAGTTGATGACTTTACTGTGAACTTTCATATCTTTATAACATTTAAATATTTTCTTTTATAATTTCCTGCCAAGTTAGTGAGGTTGCTTAGCATAGGATGGCACAAGAATTCCTTAATTGGATTATATAACTTACGTGCAGCCTTGATATTCTGCTTTATACGCAACTTGAAAAGTATAGATATTTTATTTTTTTGAACAAATAAATATATAGTGGAGTGAGGCTGCTTGATATAATTGCGATAATAATTTTAGATGTAACTAGAGTTGTCTCTAACATTAAGACGCTATTTGATGCAATTACGCTGATTATAGGTATGACTGGAGTTGTCTATAATATTAACGGGTAAATGATTATTATTATTATTATAAGTATAATTAGAATAGTCTCATTGCCAAAAAAAAAAATAGAGTCAGTCTCTAATATTAACGGGCTAATGATTATAGGTATAAAAGGAGTCGTCTTTTAACTTTAAAGGATATTGCTTTGTAATTGAGCCATTGATAATATTTTAAGTAAAAGTGACTGAACATAGGAGTACATGGGGGAAAAAGCAGCAAACTTTCGTTGCACATTTCATTCCATCCAACTAAAGATGGCACGTCTTGGTACAATTCGAAGCTCAGCTGCTCAACGACGCAAAGGTTTCAATAATGAAATGAAAAGTTTTTTTTTTTTTTAAAAAAAGGCTATAAAACAATGTTGGTATTGGTTTCTTTTTGTGACGCCTTTAATAATTTATAATATTTATTTAGTTCATTTTTATATATTACATATTTATTTTTTGATATTTTTAAATTAATAAATATATATTTTTAAGTTTATTAACTCTTATTTATATGTTGTTAGAATATTGTTGATATTTTGTTGGTGTTATTTTATTTTTCAAAAATTAGGGTGTCGTTTGTAACTTATTTATGCTATGTTTGTAACTTGTATATCTTTTATATAGATGCAGAACATACAAGCATTAATTTTATAATTTGTTTATGTTATGTTTGAAACTTATATATATTACGTTTATATTATATTTATGATTTGTTTATACTATATTTATAACTTGTATATCTTTTACAAAGATGCAGAATATACAAGTATTAGTGTTATAATTTGTTTATGCTATATTTCTAACTTGTATATACTACGTTTATGATTTGTTTATACTATATTTGTAATTTGTATACCTTTTACAAAGATGCAGAACATACAAGTATTAGTTTTATAACTTGTTTATACTATATTTATAACTTGTATATATAATATATATACAACATACAAATATGCATAATATATATAAATAATATATATGCAACATGTAAATAACATATATACAATTGCTTAAAGATGTAATTTAAAAATTTTACAGGATGCATGTAATATCGAAAATTGGTGTTATAAATCTGTAGTATTATTTTTTGATATCCATAATTGTGTAAAAACTTTTTTTTATTGTTCAAGTCAATCAAAAGCAATCTCATAGATCAAGTGATTGATTGAACTAGTAAGATTTTCACTCTTATGTTTTGAAGGTATGGATTTGAGCCTATTAAAGAAGAGAAGGGACTTAGAACAGCGCTGGACGTAAAAAAAAAATTCAAAAGCAGTCTCATTACTGTAAAGACAGATGTAAAGAGTATGGAGACAATGAGAGATTTTGATGCTTTTCTTGTGGCTTTTAGGTTTATTCTATATGGAATGGTACGCCTTAGATGACTCATACAATTTGAACCCATCATTGTGCAATAAAGGATACAAAAATTGCAATAAATGTTCAAGTAATATGGTCAAGTTTAAATATTTCATTTAATATATAAAAGGATTATAATTTTAGATAAATATTAGTGTTAGACTCAAATATTGTCTTAAAATATTAAATGAATTTATTTTTATTTATTAAAATTTATTTTTTTAAGAGAAATTTGTTTTTATTTTTAAAATTGAGACAGTGTAAAGTGAATTTGTCAGAGTTTCTTCAATAAATGAGTATTTTACGATTTTTTTTATTTTAGGGTCTCTAAAAATTATAGTATATACTTAAAAAAGGAATATGAGGGGAAATTATGCCATTTAGCTTAAAAGAAAGTCCACTCTCAAAGTAATCTCTAAAGAACTTCACTTTAATTTTTCTTCTTTTTTTTGTTGAACCAAGTTTTTTTACGACCCTCGTCCAACTAGTTTAAATACAATTCAAGTTTGGCAGAGCACAAATTATCTTTTCATTAGCATATTTGATGAAGATAAAATCACAACTATTCTCTTTTATTTATTTATTCAATAGTTCTCTCGAATTAAATCACTCAATATTTAAGTATTTGATCCAAAAAACCATAACACTCTATTACAATTTTCGGTGCTTATCTGTTAGTTCTTCATAATTTAATAATTAAAATTTTTCATTAAAAGAATTTCAATCTTTTTTTTATGAATGGAAAGAAGAAAATTTGAGAGTGTTTGGTTTTGTTAAATTGTGTAGTAAATACTAAATTATATTACATGTTGGTTAGATGTATAGTAAAAAAATAAAAAATTAATACATTTTTTTAAAATTATAATATATTAAATATATAATATATTATGTCAAAATATTATAAATTAATATCTCTAAATTTATATTTATTTGTAGTTTATTGACATTAAAGTCAATTTAATGGGACCGATATTCAAGGATAAATTTAGAGAAATTTATTTTGTCACATTTGATATTTATTTTAATTATTTATTTAAAGATTGGAAATACTGAAAAGGAACTGTTTGCAATACGTGGAATATTTTCACTCCTGAGTAGTGTCAGATATTTTACGTGGAATCTCAGTCTGTTTATAGTACTAACCAGTAAAATTCCTCTACAGACGCAAATAAACATCAACATGTCTAACTCGCAATCATCACTCGCCACGTCATATACAAAGTAGAAAAATAACAATACTATTTTAGAACTTTGAGATTAAATACACCGAAATACCCCTCCATTCACTTTAATATGCCACGTGGCGGTGTCCCTCTCTAACTTTCTCTCCTTTTTCCGTCAGTTTCTTTCTTTTTCTTTATCCCCAAACACTCCATAAAACTCACCAATGAAACCCAAACAGTTCAAATCAATCGAAACAAAGAAATCTCCAAAAATGGATTCGAAACAGAAACTCAAAATCCAAATCCAACACATAATGAAACGCTTGTCCTCCTCCCAGTCCGACGCCCTTCAAGACTCTCCTCACTCCCCTCTCCGCCTCCACTCCCCACTCCCGTCAGACCACGGCGACCCTCCCGACTCCACTCCTTTCTCCTCCCCTCTTGCCTCGCCGGAGAAGCAACTTCCCATCGACAACTCCAAGGCAATCGTCTTAACCGACAAGCTTACCCAGTGCACGCCGCTGCCGTCCCCTGCTCCCCTGCCGCAGCAAAGGTGGCGCCTCCTCAGACGACGTTTAACAGGGCGTTTAGGGAGGAGGGGACTCAGGGGGTGAGGAAGGCGGGGCCGGACGGTTCGGTAGAGTCGATACGGAGGAGGTCGGGGAGAGGGGATATGGTGAGAGATGGTGAACTAGGATTTAGGATTAGTGAGATTGTTTTATGTTTGATTTCGTTCTGTTTAATGGCTGCGGATAGAACTCAGGGCTGGAGTGGTGATTCTTTTGATCGCTACAAAGAGTACAGGTTTGTGGTTTTCGGGTTTTAATTAACAACGATTATGGCCTTATTAGAGTTTGTGTGGTTGATTGAAAAATTGTTGTGAATATTGTATTTTTGTAGGAATTGGTGTAAAGGTTGTCTTCTGTTTTTGGGTTTTAGTCCATAAAGATTGTGTCTTCTTTGAATTTTATGAGTTATAGATTTTTGTAAAGACTGTTTTTGGAGGCGTTTTGCTGGTTAGTTTGTTGTTGATGAAATGGTTGCTTTGTTTGTGTTGTAGGTATTGCTTGTCAGTTAATGTAATTGGGTTTGTGTATTCTGGGTTTCAAGCTTATGACTTGGGGTACCGTCTTGGCACCGGGAAGCATGTTCTTCGTCATCATCTCCGTCGTCACTTCAATTTCTTCATCGATCAGGTAAATATTGCTTAATTTTGTGTTGTTCTTGTGTTGGTACTAGAGAAGTACTTGTTTTTTGCTAGTTTAGGCAAAACTAGTTTTTTGGTGTAACTGGTGAGCCTTGTGAGGTTTAGTCTTTTCTTGATTTTGGCAGTGGAAAGTCTTATACGCAATAGTTAGTTGTTTATAATGGCATGTGGGATGTCAAATGACTTTGACTGCTGATTCTATTTCGAGACTATGGAGAGTTACGGCTTGTATAATGATAATGATATTTGTCTTCGTGCTGCCTTCCAAGTAAAACGTTGTGTTAAGATTTGTGTATCCAGTGCTGTGGTAAATGGATTTTTTTGGGTTTGCAAGTAAAAAATTTCTGTTTTAACGGCTGATAATCGGGCAGTTGTTGCCTCAGTTTTTATTTGATTGAATTGTTCTTGTGGGTTTGGGGCCACAAAAAGCACTTGTTTTGTGTAATTTTTAAGCGGAGAGACAAATATTTCGTTCCATTTGTGTCCAAGGCTACTGCCCGGCAGTTGGTTTGTCGCAACAAAACAATACTTGGAACAGATGTGGACTTTTTAAGTTGCCCAATTTTTTTGTTCTGTAGTATAGAAATCTTGGTTGTCACTCATGGTTTCTACTTTCAAATTGAGTAACATGCCTGCCTATGACAAACAAATAAATTATACCTTACTCATCAAGATTATGTGCCGCCCTTCTTATGCTTTTATTAATAATATCAGCTATTTGATTGCTTAAGGGTTAAGAAACACAAATATGTTAATCAGAGAATGCTTGGTTTGTTTTGGTCAACTTGCAGATACTGGTATACCTACTGATATCGGCATCATCATTGGCTGCAACTCGGGTCGACGACTGGCAATCTAACTGGGGCAAAGATGAGTTCACAATAATGGCTAGTGCTTCTGTTGCCATGTCCTTCCTGGCTTTTATTGCCTTTGCTATTAGCTCCCTCATTTCCGGCTACAATCTTTGTAACCCGGATTCGACTGGATCTTGAAGGAACTCTTGAATTGTACTTGAAAGCCGAATAGGAGTGATAAAAGTGTTAAAAAGCGGATTTTTTTTGTTGTACAGATATTATATTTCACTAGTAGGTTTCCTCTCGGAACCTTTTTTTTTCCCTTTTGCTTTATTCTTTCTACAACACGATGGGGGAGAGAGGAATAAGTGTGAAGGTTCAGTTTGGAGTTTCCAATGCTTTGTAGTGTTGTATAGAGCAACTTCACCTGGTGTGTTGACCATCAATCAACCATTGCTATATATAAACTTATCTTTATGGGAAATTATGGCATTATTGTTGCCTCGTGTTTTGCTTGCTTTCTCACTAGTTTTACTTTCCGACACTAAAAGTTCTTTGCCTTCTTGCTTCCTAAGAAATCTAACAAAAGAGAAAAATACACGTTATCTTCTGAGAAAGCATAATTTGAATTAAAAAGAAGAAAATTGAGGAACCAAGCATATGTATATTTATATGAACACACTTTTGAATAAGTTCACTTTGTAATCTTTTTACTGGGCTTGAGGATAATTTGCTAGTTTCTTCGATTTGGACTATAAGCTGTGTAAGATGAGAGAGTCATAGTTGGCTTGAGGAAAATCTTGTCACGGTGTATATAGGGATGGGCATGGCCAGGTCGGGCCCGGGCCAAGTCGCGGGCCAAGTCGGGCCCTAAACCTTTAGCCCAGTCGACCGAGCCCGAAGGTGTGGTCGAAGCCTGTCCATCCAAAAGGGCGGGACGGGCTGGTCTGCTGGCCTTTTTTTTTTAAATATTAAAATTCTGTTTTTATCAAAATATAATTTAATATATACTTTATTATATAAATTATACTTTAATAAATACTAAATAACTATTAAATTTATAATTGATATTATTTTTACAAATTTATAACACATAATACATCAAATTAATATTAATATATTATATATATAAAATATTAAAAAAATATATAATAAATATTAGGACCGAACCGGACCGGTCTGCAAGACCAGACTATTAGCCCAGACCAGTCCCTTTTCTTTTAAAAAATCAACCGAACCGGACCGAGAGCCAACAATCATTGGCCTAGCCTGGCCCTCGGGCTGGGCTGATTTGCCCAACCCTAGGTGTATATAGGCCAAGTTTGTTGTCACTGCAGTGCACGGTATTATAAATGCTAATTATACATACTATGACAAATAATGCCATAGTTTTTAAAAATAACACGTTTCAAAACTATAAAAATATTAATTTTTAAGTTTGTTTTTAAACAATACCATATTTTTTGAAATAGAGTTTTAAAAATACCACATTAATTTTGATATAAATTTTAATTTTTTATTTTATTTTTCAATTTTTTATCTCTCTACAATTTTCTCTCTCTTATGTCTCATCTCTCTCTCTCTCTCTCTCTCTCTACCTTTTCGATCTCTCTCTCTTGCAAAACCCTAGCCGCCATCTGTCATCTTCTCTCATCGTCATCTCCATCGTCCTCCTCCTCCACCTTTGGTCGTCTCTCCCTTTGTTGCGTCTCTTCCCCGTGTCACGTCTCTCTTCTAACTATCTCTCTTTCCTCTCTTCGTCTTCTCCCTCTGTTCTCTCTCTCTCCTCTTCGTCGCGTTCGTCGTCTTTTTTCCTCAACTCTTTCTCTCTTCTCTGGCGTTCTTCCTCTGATCTCTAAGTTCTTCCCTAGGCGGATCTGGCTCGTCGTCTTCGTCGTCGACGCGAAACTAGACCGAGATCTGACAACAAAAACAGAGATAGCAAGACGGAGGGAGCGATGGCGTTTGTCGTCAATGTCGAACAGAGGCAGAGAGAGTGCGACAGCATCGATGCGAACCAACGAGGTGGGAAGTGCGACGACATGTGTGACGGGGTGTGGCATGTGGTGCGGCGGTGTGTGTTGAGGAAGAATCTAGGGTTGTTTGGGGAGTGATAAAATTACTTTTCAGTCCCTAGCTGCCATTGTTGAGTGAAATTACTGTTCAATTCCTGCAATTGTTTTTTTATGTAATTTTTAATTATGCAACAAAATTAATTATTTATGAAGAGTGAAATGTTTTGTTTTGAGGTTGTTAATCGATAATAGTCCATTAACTGTTTTGTAATTCACATTTGGTGTTGTTAAACCAAAAAATATTATTACATTATGTGAAATATTTTTTTTGGGTTCACAATAAGGTATATACACAGTTTTGAACCATTGTGAACCTCAAAACTGCTTAAAAAATATTTTCAAGGAAAAATTTGTTAAATATTTCAAAAAAAAATTAGACTTTTTTAAAATTTTTAGATTGTGTGAACTATTGCAAAAAACTTATACTTTATTGTGAACTTCAAATTTTAGAATGTAAAATATTTTGTGAACCATTGTGAACGTAAAAAAAATATAAAATTATTCAAAATTCAAAAATATAAATTATGTGCTCTATTTGTGAACAATTTTGAACCGTTGTGAACCATTTAAAATTGTTCACAATAGTATACAATATCATATACACTATTTTTGTGAACTATTGAGAATGTCAAAATCGATTTTGAAAAAAAAAATTGAAGAAAAAAATTGTTTAAAATTACTAAAAAAATTATTCACATTTTTTTGAAAGGCTTAATAACATAAAATAACCCAAACTTTGCTTTTTGTTTTTGCACTTGTAGCTTAACCTTTGAAAAAAAACAAAAGTAGTACGAACTTTGCGTTTTTTTGCATTTGTGGCATGATCATTCAACTCCGTCAAAAAAATAGAAAATGTTGATGTGACACTGACAGCGTGATGATGTGGCCGTCAGTGCTGCGTGGCAGCCTTCCACATCAGCAAAAAGTGGAGAAATCTGAACAGGTTAGCAGAATTCAAACGTCAGGTCGTTCAAATCACTAAAACAACATGTCGTCTCCTGACCAACGAACGACCTGTAGTTCGAATGCAAAAGAAATGATTAGCCGTCTAAACGCAGAAGTCACACGACATGCCGTTTTACACAATCGACGACCGGTCGTTCATTTTTTTGCCAGCTAGTGCATGACACAATAAACGACATGTCGTTCTATACAAGCTCTGAACGACATGTCGTTTTTCATGACAGAGTTGCGAATTTACATCGAAATTTTTTCAAAATTCTTATCAAAAGCTTTTTTCAAATCTTTTTCATATGAATTTGGATCAAATTTTGAGTCAATAAAATGACAAATTCACATCAAATTTTGTTGGAAATTTATATTGAAAACTTTTCAAAATTCTTAACAAAAGCTTTTTTCAAAAAAAAATTCATATGAATTTGGATTAAATTTTGAGTCAATTAAATGACAAATTCACATCAAATTTTGTTGGAAATTTATATGGAAAACTTTTCAAAATTCATATCAAAATTCTTATCAAAGGCTTTTTCAAAAATTTTCAACTTTTTTTTCATATGAATTTGGATCAAATTTTGAGTCAATAAAATGAAAAATTCATATCAAATTTTGTTCAAAAATTTATATCGAATTTTTTTCAAAATTCTTATCAAAAAATTTTTCCGAATTTTTTCATATGAATTTGGATCAAATTTTGATAAAAATTTTGAAAAAAGTTCGATGTAAATTTCAAACAAAATTTCATATTAATTCTTATTTTGTTTGTTCGCATATTTTTTGGACCATCTCCGGTTTGGAAATTTTCAATTTTTTTAATCTTTTATTTTTTTGCAACTCTGTCGAACGAAATGACATATCGTTTGGACTTGCATTCAATGATATGTCGTTTTTTGCATTATGCACTAGCTGTCTAAAAAATTGAATGATCGGTCGTCTAGTGGATATAACAACACGTCGTTTGTGTTCTGAGCCTAGACGACCAGTCGTTTTTTCTGCACGAGAACTACAAGTCGTTTGTTTGAATATGAAACGACATGTCGTTTCGCCATTTGAACAATATGTCGTTTAGAGTTTGTTGACTTATTCAGATTTCTCCACTTTTGCTGACATGGACGGGCACTGACGACAATGTCATCAAGCCATCAGTTCCACGTCAACATTTTCGGTTTTTTAATTTTTTGGACGGTCGCGCCACAAATGCAAATAAACGGAAAGGTTGTTATATTGAGTGTTATTTTTCAAAGGTCGAGTCACAAATGCAAAAATAGGCAAAGTTCAGGTTATTTGATGTTATTAAGCCTTTTTTTAAAATATGAATTGTATATTTTATTGTGAACCGTTATGAACCCAAAACACAATCTGGATTAAGAATAAATTTTTTGGAAAAAAATAATTTCTCACAAAAAAATCAATTTCTCGTGAAAATAAGATAATTTCTCGCTGTTTTTTAAGAAATGAGTCAAATGACATTTTTGATATGTGGTAAATATAATGTGACATTTTTAATACTTGTAAAGTCATATGTTATTTTTAAAAAGTGGCATTTATTTTTAGTATAAATCTCTAATTTTCGCCTTATATTAAGTAATGAAAGAACTCATTCTTTCATGCTTCCAATTTTCATTCCACCAAACGTAAAAGGGAGAGAGAGGGAAGAAAAGTGTTCTTTCTTCCTCTATGTCGCACATCTCCCTTCACTCGTCTTTCATTCGTCGATGGTTTCGATTTAGAGTAGCATCTAGATTGCGAAATATAAGAGCACTCCCGTCAATAACTCGACCATGATTTGCTTGCGAGACCAATATCGAATCCAATCCTGACCTTAGCTATCCACTGCTAGTTGGATTGTTCTTCTGCTGTAATCGAGATAGGTAACTTGAACCTCCTAAATATACTGTTTATTTGTTAAACCGGTATATAAATTCCTTCATTTATATTAAAAAATAGAATAATTTTATTAAATTAACAAAAAAAAGTATATAAACAATTGTGAAATTTAACAATTCGACTAAACTAAAATCATTTTTTGTAACACAATGGCTTCTTTAAATGAAATTTTGAACCAAATATTAATTACAGAAATAGTTATTAAATCATGATTTAGGCATGTAATTATCTCCCAACAATTATATTTATAATATAAGAATGATATTTTTTTTATGAATTCTTAAAACATAAGGTTTTTTATGTCAGAAAAAAAATTCAAGGATTTTTTTATTTTGGTTTTTGACATATTTAAATTATATTTTGGTTTTTGACATATTTTGGTTTTTGACATAATTAGTGATAATTATGACTAATTAGTGCATTATGTCGAAAATTGAAATCACGGTGGATCTATAGTTTTGAATGTATCGAAAATTGAAATCACGGTGGGTCTATTGTTTTCAAATGCTCAAAGAAGTCGTAAGTCCACCTGAAAAGATGATCAGAATTTGAATATAATCATGACAAATCAACTAAAATTACCTTCCATCTACTATCTTGTTAAAATTGCATATTAAATATATGATACTATCGTTGTTTATTAAACTTCATAGACCTTTGTCCATACTAACCTCGATTGTAAACGCATAATCAATCAATATATATATATAATAGTAATGGAGTTTTCCTTCAACTTTTGACAAGTGATTTTCTGTGTATTTGACAAGTGGTTTCTAAATAAATTGACAAATCAATATATATATATATATATATATAATAGTTAGAGAGTTTTTTCTCCGGTTGTTGACAAATGACTCTCTGTATTTTTTACAAGTGATTTTTTAACAAGTTGACAAATATCCTCCATATCAAATATTAGTGCAGTTGTATTCTAATTAAGAGAAGAAAAAAAAAACCTTTCAAAAGTGAATGCTGTGAATTATATTTGTAACGTTTGTTTAATTCACGCACAAAAGAAACGGTAAAACCTTTCGTTCTTACCTTCAAAACGTTACAACAATAATCATCAAAGCCTTTAGAGAACAAATTTCTGATATCAATACATAAAGCCACTTTTGATTATATCCAAATTCTGATCATCTTTTCAGGTGGACTTACGACTTCTTTGAGCATTTGAAAACAATAGACCCACCGTGATTTCAATTTTCGATACATTCAAAACTCAAAGCTTTGCAGCAGCAGCAGCTTGATCAGTCCATGCATGTGGCAATTCTTATTTGTTAAGTCTTTTGTATCCCTATTGTAGCCACAATTCTATTTGATTGTGCAGCATTTTGTTGGAGTAGGAGGGGACTATACATATTTTCACTCATGAGTTATGATTATGAGGTTGCCTATTTAGTGAAAATTGAGAAGGGACCCGATTTATAAATACTTCACATTAAGTTCTCTATTATACAAGCTACACTTTTATTTCTTTCAATGTTTTTACCAACCATTGAGATTTCTGAATTCAGTTGCATATTCCTTTTCTTTTTCTTTTTTTCTTTTTCTACAAGGTTCTGAGATCTCCAGTAGATATCACAGTAATTGTTGCATGATCAATGAATTTCCCCCAAGAATCAATATACTCAGTATAAATGTCTTTTTGGAGTGAAATTCGAGCAAACTGTCGTGCAAATTAGTTATTGAACTGAAATGCGACTTTGAGGGGGGAAAAGAGTTGGCAATATTTGATGCAACTTAGTTATACATGTTAACAGAACAATCAATTATTGGCTAACTAAGGAATGCATTTATCTTCTTGATTGATACGTAAGGCCACTAGTTTAATTTATAATCGTAAACATCAACTTCCAAAATCTCAACACCTACATATCATGGCTTGAAGAACTTGAGAAAAATGTTAATCGATTAATTCAATTTCAAAACCAATCACCCATGAGGGCTAATTCAGCTAATAAATAAATAATGATTTGTAAGTTAGATTTTAGGTTCAAATTATATTGCAACAACTGTAAAAAATTTTGACAGCAATCGGAAATCAATTAGTGACATTCCAAGCATAAAAGCTAATCAATCCCGATCAAAGAAAGAAAAAAATCAAAGCCGATCAACGACAAAATCTTTCTCTATTTTATTTCTTCTTAACCACTACGAACGATCTTCCAACAACGATCAAAACTATTGTCAACAAGAGATGAAGTAGTCAATGACCAAATTAAAGGAAGATGGAGAAATGGGCCAATTTGTTTTTGCTTTCAAATCATGTGAAAGCTTTTAGCCTTGTGGTGGGTCACGAATGGGACGACGATCCGGAAGTTTCCTTCGTGTCAGATGATGAAGCAACTACTCCAATATTCAAACCGATTACCCAGTCCTTTCCTAACCGTAACATTTGGGCGGTTGGAACCTCGACCAACTCGTTTTGATGTGTACGGCATTGCTTCCTTCACTTGTATGACTTCCATTCCATTGATTGTATTAGGGGATACATTACTTTTTGACTCGTCAAAATTTCACTTCAAATTCAAGATTCACTATTCGATTTACAGTCCAGCCCTCAAATTATTTGGGTGGAAAAGAATATCATACATCAACATATTTTATTGTAGTCTTTGCTATGTGTATTTCAATATATCACTATTTGTACCAACAATTAGTAAAATAGATAAGAACTAGCCTTTTATGGTGATTAAGATTGTAACAATTAGAGTACATATTAGGTCTATTTTCTTGGGGCAAATAGCATATATGATAATATAGGAAGCTATACACATGATAATAATAATATTTTCGTTAAAATGGCAATATTTTAGAAAATGGAGGCGTGAGAGGGGAAGAAAATGAAAAGATCAAGATTGAAAATTGTCTTCTTTGCATTACTAGCCACAAAAGATTAGTCTTCATACTCAAACAAATATGACAAACAAAAATTTAAAATAAGGGACGCAAATAATATGATTAATTAAAAAGGAGTGCAAGTACAAAAACAAAGATCACGAAGAGTATATATATATATAGACCACAAAAAAGTAAAAACAAAACCATGGTGTCATTTTCTTAAAACATAACAAATCGTGACCTAATGGCACCGAAAATAGGTCCGCAATTCCCAAAAAATCTCATCGATTGTCCAAAGCAATAATGAAATAGTGATGATATAAAATCAAAGGGGTTGAATAAGAGATTATCGCCAGCCGCCCACGACGGCTTTGATTACTCCGTCATTCCAATTAATTCTCCATTTTGTCTAATTGCATTGCATTTCCCTACCATTCATCTTTTGAACACCACAGCTTTTTTTTGGCTGTGATGCTTCTCAACTACGTCTGTTATGGCCTTTCCAGACCTTTCTATTGCAAATTGACCCACCTTCATAAATCTTACGTCTCGTTTGGTTTTGTTTGGTTTGGTTTGATTCAAATAGCTAATTTTAAAAAATCAAATTATTAGGAAGCTTTTTGCTAAGTTATTTTCTGAGAAATAAAGAAGTAAAACGGTTAAAGTTCCTTTTTGATTCTATATTTCTTCTAAACCAAACATGTCATTTTTTTTTGCTTCTAAAGAATTTGTACTTCTTTAATATATTTTATCATTCCCAAACAAGAGCTTAAAAGTAGAAGTAGGGCAATTTAATAGCATTTGTAAAATTAACTTTTTACACATTAGTTTCCACTAAGAATTGAATGGAAGTTAAGAATTGGAATTCAAAAAATTATCGTGCTGGAGTAATGAAATAAATAATTATTTTAACATTTGTAAATTAGATATTTTAGGGCCGTAAAAATTAATGTAGAAAAAGGAGCACCATTCGTTGGATGTTGCCAATTAATGCGACAATATTACATCTCATTTTATGTACATAATAATTGATGAAATCTTTTCACGGTTGGGCGCAATGTTGTGTAATGGGTAGCCTACGAGAAATATTGCGGTTCAAAAATAGTCAATTTAATTACATATTCTTTAAAGAAAAGTCAATTTGAAGATTGGCCCTCTCTCTTCAAAAAAAAAAAATTGGCCCTCTAATTTAGAAACATGAAACACGAAACACTTATTTTATATTAAATTTGGAATTAAATTTCCCAAACTCTGTCAATTCCTTCGTACGGTACACAAAATAATCTTCAAAACTTTTTCTTTCAAAAAAAAAGAAATATGTACAAAAAGAAAATCACAAATGAAAAAACTTACCATCGACAATTCCAAAATGAAATTCCTAATCAACCCGAACCGTCAATCACCCAACAACCGCAAAATCCTGATCCTCCAAATCCACGATTCCACCAAAGCCATTGTAGGCAACAGCCTCGCCGTGCCACTGCGGCAATGGCACACATTCCACCTTATGTCTCAACTTCCAGTCCATCGCTTGGCAACCACGAGAGCAGTAATTAACGCCGCCGCACACGGAGCACCGCCGGAACTCGTGCGCCCTCGTCTCCGGCCGCCCACATCCACTGTGGGAACACACCCTCAAACCCGCCCTCAAAACCCCTCTACCAGACTCGAGCCACTCTTTCAAAAACCGGTTCGCTGGGTGAATCTCTCCAACCGGCACGTTACACCCGAAGTCACTCAGTAACGGGCACCCACTGGGCCCCACCATGGAACACGCGAGTTGGAAATGGCATCTCTGCTGCCACGTCAGAACGGAACGTAGTGACGACGCGAGCTCCCTCGCGTTTGCCTGCACGAGTAAGCGGCGTCCTTCGGCCACGTTTTGAGGGACGCCGTAACCGTCTTGGAGGCAATGCCCCAGCTCACGAAGCGCGTCCACGTAGCCCAATACGGCTGCTCGAGCGCATAGGGCTACTCCGGCTCGGAGATCCTTGTCGTTCTTGGAGTCGCCGCTGCCGTTAAACTGAATGACCGCTAGGGAGTAGAGAGCAGGTGCGTGGGATTTGATTGCGGCTTTCGCCATTAGAGACGCTCCACTTCCTCGGTTTTGCAAACAATAAAACCGGATCTGTGAAAACAACCGAAAAAAATATAAAAACCGAATCTTTAATCAACCCAAATCCGGGCAAAGAATTAGAATGTGTACGGACCATTCCAAGAGTGTAGCACGCTTCGGGGTTGCCGGCGTGAGCGCACTGTTTGAGAAACCGGTGAGCTGAGTCGGACCAGTTTTTGGCTTTGATAGCGAAGGTTCTTGGGCCGGCACTGGACAGTACAAGAGGATGAAACGCTAATCTGCTTAATCTTTTGCAGCTGTTTCAAGAAAATCTTTGAGCAAAGCAAAAATGAAAACAAACACAAACATGCAGATACAAGTGCATAAATACTTACGTTAAGAGTAAAGTGATGAGATCAGAAGGAGAAGAAGCAGAGGAGCTGAGCTTGCAGAGGA
>CAODLS012544664.1:0-11228 GCA_948243855.1 Flueggea neowawraea
CAAGTCCAACCTCAATCACATCCACAGGTTCAACAACCTGTTGTTGCTCAACCTCAAAACCTGGTGCAGCAGTATATGCACCACTCAGTTCAGCCACAATCACAAATTCAATCACAAGCACAAACACCCCATGGTGCACCACCGGCTCAGTCCCAACTGCATCCCCTCCCCATTCACCCACAATCACAAATGCCAGCAGCCCAATATCAGCAGCCTCCTTTGCAGATACAACACCCACAGTTCCAAGTCCAGGCACAGGCTCAAACACAACCTATTTTACAAGTTCAGACACAAGCACATGCCCACCCCCAGCCATTGGTTTCTCAGCCCATGAATCCTAATCTTCAGCCTTCTTTGCAGCATCCATCTGCCCATTTAGTGACAGGCCATCAATCTTATCCACAGCCGCAGTTTCAGCCTCAGCAGCAAGTGCAGACAGGAGCCATACAACATCCAGTGCTTATGCACCCTCATGGTGGGCCACAGCCACAACATTCAGTTCAAATGCAGAGTCAGCTCCCTCAGCAAACTCCTTTGTTGCTCCCTCATGCTACAACTCAAAGCCTTCCACAACCAAGTTTGTTGCTTCTGCCAGCTCAAGCCCAACCACATCAGCCAGTGCATTCTCATGCTCCTGGAATTCCTGCGAACCAACATCACATGATGCAAACAGTTCATCAACCTGTGCATCCACAATATGTTCAGCAGCAGCAGCCGGTTTTTTCTGGACCTTCGCTGGGCCCAGTTCAGAGTCAAGCACATCAGCAAGGTCCTTACTCTCAGTTACAGCCCCAGGGCCCACCCCAATTGATGCAGCAGCCTCCTCAAGCTTACCCACAGCAACATCATGGAATACAAACCCATCAAGCTCAAGGTACTGCTGGGAAACCAGTGATGCCTTATCCTGGGTTTGGAACACAGCCATATCTGCAATCTATTGTGGATGCGCAGAAATTGGCTCAGGCTGGTGTGAATCACCAATTTGGAAATTTACCTAGGACCAACAACCAACTGCAATTATCTTCTGAGCAGTCTACAGTGATTTCTGGACCAAACCCCGAGAGACAAAGTGATAACACGAGCGAGAAAGGTGGGGAAGGTGAACTTTCCAATCAAAAAGATGTTAAACAGGCTCTAGATGAAGTTGATGCGGCTTCTAGTTGTCAAGCCGATCTTGTGGGGGTGAAAACTGTTAAATCTGGAAGTGATTTAGGCTACGTAAATGATCAGATTAAACCCAAAGGAGACTTGAAGGATTCAGTGGAGTCGCATGTGGCAGAAAATGGAGGGCTTTTATTGAAGCAGGTGAAGCAAGAGCCTGCAGAGGTTGCTGCTGACCAGAGGGATATTCCTAACCAAAAACAATTGGGAATTTATGTTCCTGAAAATAGTGTAAAAAACGATATTAAAGCTGAGAAGCTGGATGACCAGAATGTGAAGTCGCAAAGTGGTGGCTTGATGTTACCGTCTCATTCAGTTCCAGTTGTTGGTCAGGGAATACAACAGCCTTCTGCTTCCCAACAAAGGCCCGTTGGTCCCCCGCTGTTACAAGCACCTCCTTCTGGATACTCACATCATACACAATTCCCTGGGCATCTACCGACTCAAGAAAGACCTTTAGGTCCTGGACATACTCCTTATCTTGGACCAGCCTTGCATCCACAGTCTGAACATCTCCAGCAGCCTTTGCACAAGCAATCTCATGGTTCTGAAATTTTTCCTGGTGTCATCGCTGGCCCAGGTTCTGCCTCAGCACTTGGTGGGGTTCCAAGTGAAGCAGAATTGTTTCCAAGATTGAGTGGGCCCCCAAGAATTGATTCTTCATCGACGTTTGGGTTGCCAGATGATAAGTTTAGGCCTTTAGCTGATGATCGCATTAATTCCTTTCCACCTGGTCCTGCTCGTCACATGGTTGATCAAGGAGGAATTGAAGATCTCAAACGTTTCCCTGGGCCTTCTCATTTTAACACCGAGCCTGATCCAAAATTTGCAAGTCACTTTTCCTCATCGCAGCACCTTGACAGGGCTCCTCATGGTTTTGGCATGAATATAGCTCCAAGGCCCCTTGAAAAAGGACCTAGAGCAGGATCACTGGGAGGTGTGCCACCTTCGAGATTTTTCCCTCCATATCATCATGATGGCGTATTGCATCCAAATGATGTAGGAGAACAAGATACTACTCGAATTCATTCAGATTATCTAGGGCCTGGTTCTGGATATGGTCGTCGGCATTTGGATGGTCTAGCACTAAGAAGTCCAAGGAGGGATTACCCTGGCATATCCTCAAGGGGATTTCCTGTTCGTGGTTTGGATGATGTTGATGGCAGGGATTCACACAGATTTAATGATCCCATTGGTAATGCATTTCATGATGGTAGATTCCCAGGTGTGGCCCCACATTTTCTTAGGGGTGAGTTTGATGGACCTGGACGCGATGGCCTGCCTAGTCATCTGCCCAGGGGTGAAAATTTTGGTCCAAGAAATCTGCAGAGTCATTTGCAGTTGGGGGAAGTTCCAAGTTTTGCTGCTTTCCCTGGTCATTCTCGGATGGGAGAATTTCCTGGATCAGGAAACTTTAGGGGACCGCGACTTGGTGAGCCTGGCTTTAGAAGCAGCTTTTCTCAGAAGGGGTTTCCTGGTGATGTAGGACGTTGCATAGTTAAGCATTCCTGTCCAAATTGGTTGAATTACTGTTTGAAGAAATTTTCCTTTCTCAAAAATTTGTTTAATCAACAAGTTCATAACAACTAAATGACATCATAATCTTTTTTGAAAACCGAATCTATTTCTGTAGTTATTTTATGATTGATGTTGTCAGTCATGCCCTAATTATTTTCCTTTTATCTGCAATCTCAGGGCAACTTGGAGTTTTCCGACAATTCCCAAAAAAGGAGGCCACCAAGCATGGGATGGTGCCGTATTTGTAAAGTTGATTGTGAAACAGTTGAAGGCTTGGACCTGCATTCTCAAACAAGGGGACATCAAAAGATGGCTATGGATATGGTCATAACCATTAAACAGAACGCAAAGAAACAGAAATTGTATGTTATGATGGGATTTAATCTTGATTATTTTGCTTAGCTTCATATTTTTCCATTGTTACCCTGTTCTCGTATTTTGCAGAGCTAGCAGTAACCATTCCTCTGTTGATGATGGAAGCAAGTCAAAAACTGCCAGTGTTGAGGGTTCTGGGAATAAGGATTAAGTCACACTGGTGTCTTGTACCATTCGTCATGTTATCTCATTGCTATCTTGGTGTTCAATTGCTTTCTTGGTATTTGCAAACTTGGCGACATAGGTGATTCAACTTTTCATCATGCCTTATCTGTTTTTGGGATGGTTTATGCTAGTCTTTTCATTTCAGATTGTTGCCATATTAAAGGAGATGGTCTCTGGACCTGAAGTCTATTGGTAGTTAAGTTTGTTGGTTTTGATTTAAATTTTTATTTGGAACTGCTATACTTTGGTAAATTAGACCAAGTGTTGTGTAGTTCAAATAGTTAATGTGCATTGCTGCTTACTGTTGTCGTGCGAACAATTACGTACTTGTTTCTTTTTTTTGTTTTGTCGGTTTCTTAATCCGCATCAGCAGTTCTTGTCATGCTAATATATTAAGTCAATCTTTATGCTTTTAAAGAACTCTACTTTTACTTATACAAACTGCATTCTTTATTAAATGGTGGTTTTTTCATCAAAACTGCAAAAGATTTATTGTAAATTCACTTGATGCATATACCATTTTTTTTCAAGGTGAGAGTCGTTTGATTGAAATTTCTTATTGTTCGTGTTTGATAGTCGTATTTAATTGACTTAGCTTCAGAACACCACCTTTTCTGTCAAACATGCTGTTGCCATCATTCAGCATTTAAGATGATCTATATAACCACATTTGGTCAAATTTCAATTTCTTCCTCCTCTTCCTTTTCTTTGTTTGCTTCTTGTTTCAAAGATTTCTTTTTGTATCTGTAAGCCTTTTGGTTTTTCTTCATGTTGTTTATACATTCTATGGCACTCAGTAGCACCCCTAAACCGTTCCTATTTTTCTTGCTTTTTCAGTGAAATATACTTAAAATGATTATGTGACATCTATGTATCCAACCTTGTTGGAATATTAGCCAAGGAAAATAATTTTATTCATACTGACACTTTAATATGTTTGTTGTAGATTTTAATAAAAAAATTTTAGAACTAAAGATTAGACAACTTGCACATTAAGGAGCAAATCTTTTAATTGTTGGGCAGTTGATGCAACAAATTTAACATCAAATTTTTGATGATTGTGACAGTTCTATCTATTAGAATCAGTAAGGGGCTGGGTATTCTATGTTGTTGTACTTGAAATTAAAAATAAAAACTGTATATTTTATGGTTGATGGCCATATGTGAAAGATGGTTTTTGTCTCTGTGTGTGTTTATTTTCAATCATTTGGGAGTATAGATGTCTTTAGAAGACATCTAGAGAAATAATTTGAACTATAAGAAGCTTATTTCCATATAACCCCTTAAGGATTAATAGTCTCAGGTTATGTCTTGGCAGTAAAAAAATGTATTTATGCTATATAGAAGTGGGATTTATTTTGTGGAACCTGGATGAAGTTTGTTGGTTCAAAATTGTGACTTTTAGCTCTAAGCATTAGCAAACCCTTCTATGAATACACTAGTGTTGGCTGTAAGTTTCTTTGTAATTGTTTTTCAACCTTGGATTATTCATTTCAACGTCATGGCCCTCAGAAGTTTTACTCTTAACTGGTAATCATAAATGTAAGATTCTTGTCTAACTTCATATTATGTCAAATCAAAATATGTTGCTTGTAGTAGTTCGATTGCTGAATTATTATCTAATGCAATGAGGCATTGCATAATGCTGTCACAAAATCATTACATCTGTTCCATGTTGATTTTTATTTTGGAAATTTTTCTTTATAATAGATTTTTTCAATTCGACCCGTCTTTTGGGCGAAGCAGGGAAGAAAAAGACTGAAAGTCAGAACAAAGGTTTTCTCAGTCATCTTTCTTGTTTGTGGTAAGGTTGTGTTTCCACATTCAGATGTAAGTGATAAAAAATTTATTTGCAAGTTTTGATGTTTTTTGACTTCTTTATTAGTTTGGAGCAAATTTCTATTTTTTTGGTACATACGATCAAGTATACAACATAGAAAACTTCATAGGATGCTCTTTTTGAGTTTAGGAAACTTTGCAGGCCTAGAAAAGTTTGACTTATGTTAAGAGAATCTTTACTAATCTCAGTTACCAATCAAATTGGATTCCCAGTGCAATATAATTCAATTACCCATATTAGTGCATAATTAGATCCTATTCTGGTCTTTGCTGCTCGGTAGTTGAGGCTGATTTATCTGGGAATCTCGCCCTTTTATCTTTAGTTGTTATGAGTTGACGCATAAAACTTTTTGTAACTTAGAAATCTGCTTATTTTGCGAATCTAAACAGTGAGTCAGATATAGCAAGCTTCGTTGATTGAGTGAAAAATGGTAATATACGTAATTTTGGGCTTACATATGAACAACTAGTATGTTATTGAATCCCAGTTTGAGAGTTTTACACTTAAGATTTATTTGAACTCCTGGGTCATGTAGCCAATTTTCTGTCAGTATTAAATAATGTATCTCATGGATGAGCAATTGTTCATATTACGTCATTCTGATGTGGGGTTTACATAATTCATAACCAATAAATTTATGAGAACTAAAAAATCATTCTGCTTAGGGTCAATAATTGGAAACTATTTTTACCTTTTACCTGGATAACAGTGCCTGGCTATGGTTCTATTCCTGGAAACTGACCATATGAAATTCTGTTCTTCTTTAGTAGCGAAGGTGATTCATAAAAATTAAGCTTTGTAAGGATGATGAACTTATTTACTTTAGTCTTAATTTACTTTAGGTATAATGTAACTTGTTTACTTGAAACATAAGTTAACTTCATGAGGAAGATCACATTGAACCAAGTTACTTGAATTAGCGAATGCAAGTTGCAAATTTATGGTCGTGCTATAATACTGCTCTTTGGAAAATGTATAATCTTTAGTCTTTTATCGGTGTTTGTCAAAGTTCTAATTTATCTTCTACCATTCAAGTGTAATGGATCAGACAATCAAGGATTTGACAACAGGGAATGAAAAGGAAATGATAATATCAAAAGTAGTAGTACTTTTTAACATGTGGATAACTTTTGGAAACAAGTCAATCTTTCATCCCATGTATCTCATAAGAAATTTAATTCAATTGTTTTGCTGGGAGAGAGCATTAGGTCACATGTTTAGCATATCTTGTGGCATAGAAATCCAAGTGAATCTAGTCATTAATAATTGAGCATAACCAGAATCAGAATCCTTGGAAAGAACATTTATGGTAGGTATATTAACAGATTTATTCATTACTAAGAGAATTTAAAGCGGTATCTGCTTTATAAGTTGAATGTTGGAACAATGTATTGAAATTCATTCAAGCAATATAGATGTGGACCAACCTTGCTCATGGTACATATTATAATATTTGGCCTCTGACTGAAACTTTAAATTATGCGCTAGCATTGTATGCTCATTGAAACAAAATAAAACAAAACATAAGTGATCTAAATTATGAAGATAGATATAAGTACTAACTATGCTTTATAAAAATGAAATATGTACCAACTCTGCTTTGGTAGAGTACTAAAATGCTCAATTTTTATTTTATTTTTTTACATGTTATCTATTTGAGTTAGAAACAGCTTTGAGAGATTAAATATCAATTTTTGTCGCTGTTAACTTTGTCTAAATTTTTCTGTTATGATTCTTTGAAGAATCTTTCATGCTTTATAAACTTCTTTCTCAACTTTCCAAATTGCCAAATATAGTGGCTTTTCTTGAAGACGTGGGCCAGCCTTTTCAATGTCGGATGCAAAATCTGGAATTCAACCTCTACTTTTCTGTTCTGTGTTAACCAGGTTTGTGGTTTTTTTAATTCCTGAACCTTCTTGGTAGAATCTTCCACTCCAATTATTCTCTCATTGATAATCTTCATTTCTGCTCCTAGGGTCGTAAGTACCGTTATTCTCATCTTGACTTCCACAGAATGGCTATAACTTAGACAATTTTATTCGTTTGCTATGTTATGAGTGGTGATTGCTGTTAGTTTGACTAGTTCGGTTTGACAAGTCTCTAGGAAGTAGAAACAACTGGTTTGACATGAAAAGATTATTATACATATGAGTGGCAACCAGTGTAGCCCAGGAAATAACTTACTTGATGTATGGCCTCCACTGATACATGAAGCGGGTTTAAAACTGACACTTGACTCATGAGAAAGTGGATCCACAAATACAGTCAGATGTAGGATTTATTAAGGTGTAACTTTAGTGTCTATGCTCCATAGACGATGATCAAGGGATTCCAAACATTTAAAGTCTCATAATTATGCAGAAAAATTTGCGTATTCTATTTTTTTCTTAATATTTTGATTTTTTTTAAAAGATTTAATTGAGCCTTGTATAGTTCAGGATATATCTTGAAACTGTATTATCTGGAAAAGAAATAGACAATTCAGTTGCATTCTAAGTTCTCATAGCTACCTGATAATACCATCACCCACTACATTCTGAGTTCTTAGATATGGTGATTCTTCCTGTTTGTTATCAATCTTGGCATCAAATTCTCTTTTTTGGTAACTTTGAATGCTGCACTTTTGTTATACTATGTTTTTTTTTGTGATAAAAGTTATTACTGTCTTTGTATTGTGTGGCCAGTAATTTTATTTTCTCTTATTTCTGATTAACATCTATTCATCAATACATTTGTTGGGTTTAAGAAGATACTTCTGCTCAAATTCTTGAGCAGCTGCATCTGTTGTCGCATCCCTGCTTCTTTTGTTGGCATGTTAAATCATAAATATTGGATATTTTTTAGAGTTGAGATGCAATAGTATATCATGGTTTTTAGTATTATCTTTCTTAAGTTTTCAGTTTAAAAATTTGTTGAGAGTTTGTTTATCAGATCAATTTTGTATAGGAAGTCTTTAAGTTGTTTTTTACTTCTTTTTATTCTTCAATTTTCACGATTCCACCTCATAGAATTACTTAGTTTTGACAACTTCTCTTAGTTTTCTTAGGGAACCAAGTAGATAACTTGTCCATAAATCTTTAGGGGAATTTTGGTTAGATCTTACGTTTTGCATAAAAATGAAATATCTTGATTCTAGTGTTGAAAAAGAACATTTGTACATGTAAGTTGTTCCTTAAGCATGTTCATTTTTATTGGGTTTAACCCGTCTGATTCATTTGGAAAACTTGGAGCCTCTTTGGTTTGGAAAATATTTAGAAAATTGGAAAAAGAAATGGAAAAATATTGCTGGGTTTTTTCAGAAAACAATTTTCTAAACTAAACAGGTCGTAATACTTTCATGGAGTCCTTTGCCTCTTTTAGGTGGAACCAGTATATAATATATATAGTTAAAAACAAATGTGGCATAGCAACTCAGAACTCTTGCATGAAACTTGAAACCAAAAAATATGCAGAAACAGTTTCAGTCCTCTGTAGATTTGAGTGAACCATTCATCAAATAACAGTTGTAGGTGTGGTGTGGCTGATTTGAGAGCTAACAATAATGTGTTTGAAGTGTATCTGTTTATTGCTAGTAGCAGCCGCCAACAGGAATGTCTCTTCCCAGTGAAGTCTTCTTCACCATTAATGGATGCCTGGAGTTTGTGTCTTGTCTGTAAAATTTCAGTTATAAGTTGATACATTTTTTCATTAGTTAAGATTTCAAACAGCCTCAGATTGCAAATATGTAAATGTAACATTTGTTTTTTTTTTCTCGGACTGATTCCACTAATTTGTGCCTTCGTTTACTGAGGCTTCGCTAATTTTTCTTATTTTTTATTTATTATTATTATTATGATTACATTAAAATTGAATTTATAACTGCTATTGGGAAAACATCTATTGACTCTAGATTAGTGGGTTTATTTGATGGGGAAGATTTGAGCAATTGTGGCCGTGGGATTGGTATGTTTGATTTGAATAAACTGTGTAGTCGTGTTTAAACAAGAGTGTAGTCACAGATTTAGATTTACAGTACAATCAATATTTCAAATATGAAGATTAATTGGATTCACATATACATTTGTTTATTTTTGGGAAAAACTCGAAAAAGAGAATTTAAATTTAAAATATTCAAAACCATTCAAAATGTATAGAAAAATACAAACTCATTTTATGTAATTACAGAAATGTTAAAATTTGATCTTATGATTATTTTTGATCGTGTGTTAGAAGTTTGATTGTATGTTCACTATGCGATAAAAAATAAGTACAAAACGAGATCAAAATATATTCAGAATTTTATATACAAAATGAGACAAATGTTCTCATTTTTTCACATACGAAAATGAATACTGATTGATCGCTTTAATTATTATAAAATGAGTATAAAATAATTGTTCTCATACAAAAATGAATACTGACTAATTATTTTAACCACTACAAAAGGAGATTAAATCGTTCTTATTTTTGCAAATATGAAAATGAGTACATAACAAGTCAATTAAAAAATGAGTACATAATATACCAACACATGCTTACAAAAACGAGTACAAAATGAGTATATTTTATGAATATTTTTCAATTACAAGACAAAAATTACAGAAAATTAGGAATGGGGCTGCAGCTGGGGTTTTGAAATCCATACCGCCACCCCATCATCAACATTGCTGCCATCCACTCTTTCAATCTTGCTCGAAACCCCACTATCTCGATCTCTCTGTCGTTTGTAGCCGAGAAAATAATCTCTCCCCGTCATGTTTGGTTCGTCACTCTCTCTCTCGCACATCATTATCGCTTGTGTTCTCTCTGTCTGTGTTGTTCGTCGTCATCGCCAACGAAAAAAACTTCCCACCATAAAGAATCTCGCTCATCAGATCTGAAACAACAAAAAGAAGAAAATGATGCGAAAGATTAGCATAGAAAAGAGAAGAAAAACATAGAAGAGAAGGACGAGCCCAACGGATGGAAAGGAGAACGAAGAAGACAAAGCAAGAAAGAGTGACATATAAGAGAAGTGAGTTGAGAGAAGACAGAAAGAGCAAGGGGATGAGAAAGAAAGAAGAGAGAAAGAGGAGTGAACTGAGAGGAACGAGATGAAAAAGAGGAGAGAGGCGAGATAGAACAAAAAGAGAAATGAGATAGAGGAACGTGATGAAAGGAGTAAGTAGAGAGAGGAGAGATAAATTGATAATTAGGAGAATAAATATTTTTGTATTTTAGAAATTATAATTAAAATGTTGTAAAATAACAATTATAATGTGTTCCTATTGGGAATATGAAACTTAAATAAAAAAAGTAGATCTGTAGGGTAATTTCCCCTTTATTTTTTATATAAATATACAACTCAATTTTAATTTTAACAGTGATAATATACAACTCAATGACAATGAGGACTTAAGTGCCAGTACCATAAACTGTTCCGTCGGAGAAATACGTGTCTTCATTCTACTGGCTATTTGTCACACCTGAAAAAACGCAAAGCCCTAAAACAATAAACGGCAACAACGACCCTTTCAGTAAATAATAAAAAAAAAACAACAAACAGACAGGGGATAGTTGAATCCAGCTGTAATCCAGACAAGTTTGAAATTCAAAACTCCCTCACTTCATAACCGTTAGATCCACTCCCTCAAATCTCGATGTACCAAAACCGTCGATTTTTCCCATATTCCAAAACACTCCCTCCCCATTTTCAATTATTTCCAAAAAAGATCCGTTAAATCCCTTCCTCTCTATAAAGCCCCCACCACTCTCTCTCCCACTTTCAAAACCCTCTCTCTAAACTTTTTCAAATTTCCGTTTCTACCCTGCAAGCAAAATGCGTGAGATCCTTCACATCCAAGGTGGCCAATGTGGCAACCAGATCGGAGCCAAGTTCTGGGAGGTCGTCTGCGCCGAGCACGGCATTGACTCCACCGGCCGGTACGACGGCGACTCCGATCTTCAACTAGAGAGAATCAATGTTTACTACAATGAAGCGAGTTGCGGCCGCTTCGTTCCTCGCGCCGTCCTCATGGACCTTGAGCCTGGAACCATGGACAGTGTCCGATCAGGTCCGTACGGTCAGATCTTCCGTCCTGACAACTTCGTGTTCGGGCAGTCTGGGGCAGGGAATAACTGGGCGAAAGGTCATTACACGGAGGGGGCTGAGCTTATTGACTCGGTCCTCGACGTCGTTAGAAAGGAGGCG
>CAODLS012544755.1:0-30521 GCA_948243855.1 Flueggea neowawraea
ATCGTCAATTTCACCAGCAACACGCCTTTGGTTTTCCCAATGGAAACTCCATGTAGGAGAACATCTAGCACTTCTATGCAAATTGCCTCCTACAGTTCTATCAGGCAGATCTTTATCTTTTAGAGCAGTACAACAATTTGATCCCATTATCACTCAGATATAACAGAGAATCTACTTCCACAGGCAAGCAAACCTCCAAGACGAGCAGGAAAGAAAGTCAAACGACAGACGATCCTGACTAACAAGCATTATCAGAGTTCAATAATCCAAAAACCACCCAATATGAAACTTAAACCAAAAAGAAAAATGAAGATCAACATCAAAATATGCCTGTATGCCATGAGCTATAATACCATATATTCCTGAATAAAAGCAAAAGGCAAAAGTTATTAATAATCATAGGTCAACAATTAGTCACTATTATCTGGAAAAGCACACCCTCATTGCTTTATATGATTCATATTATTTCATACTTGAGATCTTATTCAATTTTGTACAAATGAATAAACAAAACTTTAGGATAAAGGAATAACAATAATGGATAAGTCCTCCCATTCTCTCCCCTACAAACAAATACAGGTTTAGAGATACGCAGAATACTACCCAGCTCTATAGACGTTCGTGGAGTAAAATAAAACTAGAACCAATGCATGTGTCATCAACAATTAATTACCAAGTCTAGAAACAAATGCAAATACATCAACAAATACAACCAGTTCAAATGCACAGTTTCAACCCATAAATTAAATACTCAGAGATCCAATTAGCATAGTAATCAATCAATTAATGCCAACAAAAACAATAAAAAATCACCATTCAACACATACAACATACAGAGTCGCCGCCAAAAAGCTATTACTTTCACTTATCCTAATGCCTCAACAAAATTATTATAAAACGAAAATAAATCCCTGAAATAGAAAATAGTTTCTAAAAAACTCAAAACTATTTCTCAGAAAATCAAAATCCATAAAGACGCCAAACTTGAAACTAGGGTTTATGAACAGGTTCGGCGAGAAGCAACAAAAAAAATCAATGAAAAGAGGGATCGTCAATTTCTCACCATTTTAAAATTAGGGTTTAGAAGAGAGGCAAAACTGAAGCGCTTAATGTTCGTCTTCAGTGGAGAAGGTCATGCAGGAAGGGCTCTTTTTTTTTGCTGTAAAAGAACGATAAAAATGGAGCGAGATTGATTAAAAGTTTTATATACTCAACGGGTTTTAACGCGTTAATTGCCGCGGGCGGTTTATGACGGAGTTTAAACGGGAGCGGATGCTGACGTGTATGCGACTGTATAAGAGGGAGGCCACATGGGTAATTGTGCCACGTATTGTTCCCCGTTATTCTCTCCCCTACTTTTTCTTTTCTTCTTTTTCATACATATTTTTGATCGACTTTTTTCGCTTCCTTTTCGGGGCGAAATGGAGGACGAAATGGAGGATGAAAAGGAGGGCAAATAAAAAATTGCTTTATCCCAATTACCATATATATTTACACTTTAATTTAGCTTATTTTAATTCTTCTATTATCTATTTAATTATTTATTTCCTGTTTAGTGTTTTGGAGGGATTCGTTTATTTTCAATAAAAGAGAAGGCATTTGGTTCTACAAATTAAGGTTAGCGCTTTTTCTCTAAACTAATTCCCATTGTCAAATACAATCACACAGCATCAATCACACACATTCGGCACAGTAAGTGTTATTTCATTTATTACTATGTGTTATTGTGTTCATCCTTTAACAAAAAATGAAGAGTCTTAGAAGAAAAGGTAGAGATTTGAATAAAAACAGAGACTGAAAAAATAGTTAAGATTGAAATGGGGAGATTAACAAAAAGTTGAGAACTTTATGTGATTGAAAAGTTGAGATTATTTGGAAATTGAGATTGACAAGAGTAAAGATTGATGGATAAGTTAATTGTTATTGATTAATAGTTTTGAATGAAACGTTTACCGTCAGTTATTCATTGTTTACAAGATAAATTTTATCATTCAGTTACCTGTTTTTTTTTATCTTCTTTTATCTTATTACTTTTGTCTAATTAGGCTAAGTGAGTTGGTTGAAATAATAAAACTCTCATTTCTATATATTGAGGTCGTGGGTTCGAGCCTACCAAAAAGAGACTAAGAAAATTTAAATAGTATAAAATTGTATAGAACTTATTCCTATTCTAAAAAAAGCTCACTAATGGCATTTTCAATTAGTTTTTTGACGGAATACGCGGAGGATTTTTGCATATTTTGTCCTATGTTGATAAGCTTTCTGATTTTTTTTTTCGAATTTTATTAGTTCTAAAATATTTATGCGGTCAGTTAATCGTGTTGTGCACTTCCTTGTAAGAGCATCTGATTCTCTTTCTGATCCAAATTGGTCGGACACAATCCATCTAAATTTCGTTGTTTCTAGACTGAATTTGATGATATTAGAGAGCAATGAAATTACCAAGTATTAATTTAAAAAAAGAGGCTGTTTGTGTCGACGAGGGGTACAATGAAATAGTAAGAGGCTCCTTCTTCCTTGTTTAAAGGTTTTAATTTAAATTCTGGACATAAAAACTTTTAAAACTTGGTGAAGAAAATATTGGGTTCCACAAAAATTTGGTCGTTTTGAATCTGAATTTGTGGGTTCATCTCAACTAGTTCCTTGTTGGGTTGATCTCAAACTTGGTTCTAATTTTCAAAGTTGGGTTGGACTCAATTAAAATACTGAACAAAGTTTCTCAAGACCTTATTGTGTTTGTTGGGCTAAGAACGATGGCCCAAAATTCGATGACGTGGGGGTACTATGAAGGTATCAAAGACTCGGAACTCTGAACAAAGTCAATTACATCCCCATGATCGTCTGGCTCGCTGAACTGGTATTAAGTCAATCCTCTGACTCGGAAATAATGTAAACTTCCAATGCCTATGATTTTATGGTGTCTACTTTCTTCCTAAGAGATAATGCTTAAATTAATTTGCCGGAGCAAGTAACAGTAAGCTTAGATGATGCATAAGCATTTTGGCGATGGAGAATTAAGCCAGTAGGTGCAAGACAGACAGCAAAGCAAGACGTCCACAATGTTGTAAGATCACTTCCAATTCTTAGCAGTGTCTGCGGAAAAAGGAACCCAACTTAACCTACCTGTGATTTGAGATGATGCAATCAAAACCTACTCATATTTGGATTTATTGGCTTAATTATTCTCTGAACTCAATTATTTACATTATTATATAATTTTTTTATGTGGACGTGTCACTGTTGTCTCACATCATCTGGATGTTGCCCTGCAAGCTGCAAACCATTTTTCAAAACCAAAAGCTTAATTACAACTGGTGCTTGATAGTTTTCATGTTAATCACAATGCATAGCTAGTTCTTTTGTCTATGGGATATCATAATGCAGCACTAACAGAGCAAAAAAAAAGTAATTAATCCGATCAACTGCCTTGGATTGCAGTAAACACATCATCATCATTCAGAGATTTGTGTAAAGTTATTTTGAACACCCAAAAGCACAAATTTCTGTTAGTCTAATTCCTATATTTAAACATATAATACTCGGGTGAATATAAACAATGGAAATCAACGTAAAACTTGAACACCTAATAAATGAAAGGTTAATGCATAACATTGAAAATATAGTCAGTGCATAGTACACACATGAAACAAAAATAAATGATCATTAAAGCTTATATGACCATATACTTTTTGAAAATTAAACATCTGCATTAGCACAGACAGGAAAATGACACCAGTGTCATCAGGAAGGCAGGCTGAGGCCAGACTATTGATTAGTGTCATCACTCTCCAGTTGGAATACTAATCCCCTTTTTTCCCCTTAACTTTATCCATCAGGCAATTGAAAGCCAAACATGGAAAGGCATGACAATTGAATTCATCCTCTTTTGTTTCCTCTTAGCTGGATATTAATTCTTTTGCCTGATAGAAAAATTGCCACGATGTCTACCTAAATCCAACCACTTCTTTGCCCTTTTCTATCAGCTCCTCTTGTTTCTTTTTTTTTGCCCCAGTGAAATCCAGAGCATCGGTTTCGCTTCCATTGATGCTTAATATGCAACATGACATCAATTGGCTCCAAAGAAATTTGATTAAACAAAAAAGTAAGAAGTAAATTGATCTATAATATGTACCAATATCTGAGCTGGCCACAAGTTTGATTGATCATTAATATATGATAAGTGCAGTGACATCTCATGAACAAGAACTCTTTTCAATTATATAAACAAATTATCATGCTATCCTACTAAGCTGGAGGTCAACACGAAGCAAGTACAATACTTTTGGTTCTTTTACTAGCTTCTACGTATTAATTGTTCTTCGTCTATGACCAAGTTGCTTAATCTGTCAGTATTTTTTAATCAAATGTAGAGAAATTCACATTGGTTGGACATGCTTGTTAACAGTATTAACAATGAGCTTCACTTTTGTAGTTGCTTTACAGTTTGTGGCTCTAATTTCACTTTAACAAGCCATTTTTCCTTGTGGCATGCCCTTTTTTCTACTTGAAATTATGAAATATATATATTTTTATAATGATAGAAAAATTATTTATTTATGTAAATAATGTTTTAATCAAAGATATTTATGTTTTTAGTTCGTTTGACTAATTAAACAAAAAGCTGAACCGAGAGATTGTTTTTTATTCATGGTTGTATGGGCAGTTCACATATTGAACAATCAACACGCATCGAACCATTACAATTAGTAACAATCTCTTTTGAAGTTTTATGGGTCTGATAACATATTTAAACTTATCAGCATCTTCACAAAATATATTTTAGCGGCACCGAAGTCGATTTTTGGATGCTTGAATTACATTGTGTTATTAATGCCCTTATATATTACAGTTGGGAATCACTCCTTTAAAGTTATAATCAATGGCTTAAGGTTTTTTTATTACTTTTAACATGAAGAATCAATGGGTCTCAACTATCTGTAAGATATAGTTCTCTTTTTATTTTTTTAATTAATTTTATCTGACCCCGTTTTTCATGCTCAACTATGTCCCCTTCGAACTAGTTAATTATGAATTTGGAGGATCAGAGTAGCTTTCAATATCTCAATAATGTC
Source organism: Flueggea neowawraea (assembly GCA_948243855.1). NCBI lineage: Eukaryota > Viridiplantae > Streptophyta > Magnoliopsida > Malpighiales > Phyllanthaceae > Flueggea > Flueggea neowawraea. The sequence goes on from CAODLS012544755.1 coordinate 5,073, forward strand.
CCTTGACTATTAGATAAACCCAAAATATACATCTTCTTGTCTCTTGTCAATGTATTCAGCCAGATTCCCCTCGTTAATTATAAAGATCATTTTTATTAACACGAAGTTAATGACTAAATTATAATAATTACATGACTAATCTTAAGCATTGTAGCTAAAAACAAATCATTAAAATAAATGAAAATGAAGCAACCCAAGAGAATAATATTTTGTGTACATTTATATAATTAACCAGAGAAACATATATAGGGCATTTTGCATCATATTTAATATGTTTATAGGGACCCATTACAAACCAAACCACCAAATCACCATAACCCATTTTACAAGTTTTTTTTCCCTAGCACCCCTCTCATGCCAAATTTGTTGCTTCATTCTAGCTAGCTCCCAGACACACTAACATTCATATGTTCTAAATTAGAGAGAAACCCAAAAAAGAAAATAAAAAAGGCCCTCTTTTTTTCCTCTCCACTCGTTAAAACCAAGAACAAGACAACCCATAAATTGACCATTAATTCTCCAGCTGCTAAGGTAATTATCAATACTGAAACAAATCTGGAGATGCCATGATGGGTTGGTTAACATGGACAAGATTCAAGGGTTTAAAGAAGCTGTGATAATGGGGATCCTGATCCTGATGTCGATGATGATGATGGTGGTGTTGATCAAAAACCCCATTACTTGTGTTGATGAAATTGAGGATCTCAGCAAGAGAGTCAAGTCTGTGGCTAAGTTCCATGATCTGGGCTTTAAGTACAGAGTTCTCAGCTTCAACGTTCAAGTATTGTTGGGCAGTGATACTGATGCTTGTCAGGATTTGGTTATTGTCCTTCCTTAGCTGGGTAACTTGGGCCATGAGCTCATCCAAGTGCTTTTGTTTTCTCATCCTGGATCTTCTTGCTGATTCTCTATTCGACTGCATTCTCTTCCTCTTCCTTTCGTCCATCAACACCTGCAAGTCCTCTTCTGAACCTTAGTTCTGAAGCAGAGTGGAACCAGAGGAATTCCCACTGGAGGATGCCATTATTGGTCTATTATATACAATAACACGACACTAACGGCAACTTAGATAAAACCTGAGATGTTTTATCTGATTAGCTAATATTGAAAACACAGGACCCAGAAGTACTAATATTATGATCTAGTAAGTTAAGAAGATAGTTATATTATAAAGTACTCAATCAGTTAATGCAAATTGTTTATGAGAAAACATAAAACCAGTAGAGGAAAACAACAGAGAACGATTGAACAAGATGGGTCCTGCGCCTGAGAGAGGAATCGACCATAAACCCCGAACGGAGTACTTCACTAACAACCGGAGACATGAATCTCAAACATCAAGATCCAGACATGAAGCATCAATATCTAAAATTAAGACAAGAAAACAAGAAAAAGGCCTCTCCTTGACAGAGTAACACCCACACAGATCTCAGACAAGGAACAGGAAAATCTTTTCTTGCCCAAAGATCTCAACTTTCTCAAAACCAAAAATTAAGAATCCAGAACCCAAAACCCAAGAAAAAGAACCAGACCCAGAGAAGCAGGAAAAGAAGCAGCAGAACCTCAGGAAGAGTTAAATCTAGAGGGGAGAAAGAGAAGAAAGTGGAAGAGGTTTGCGAGCGTATTGAGAGGGCAATTTATAGAAAAAGATGAGAGCTAGAAAATCAGAAAAAAATCAGGGGAATTTCTTTTTGTTGATAAGAAAATCATTTTTAAGGGGAATAGATACGAAAGTCCCTCAGTTCTTCTCAAAACTACATAAACATCTGTTTTGTTTGAAAACTCTAGTAATTAGTCCCCAGCAGATATAACCCTCTCTTAAAATCAATACCCAAGCAGCATAAGCATTTGTCTTTCCATGGATCTCAATTTCTACGCTTTTTTATTCTCCTCCTTTTATTCATATCCTTTTTTTTTTACTTGGATAAATATTGACATCAAGTGCTGAACACAAATAGTTTTTAATTGATCAACATTAGTTTCATTTTCTTTTGAAAAAGTGATGGTAAACGTGTTTGTATCTGTATTTTTTTTTGCACTAATTACTTAAGTCTATAGATGACATGTTGGACAGTCTTAAAGACTGTAACAGATCCCCAGTCGTTTGGTTCGTACAACCATGTTTTAGGGACTAACTAATAAGGTTTTTGAACAATAAGAATGTTTTTTAAATTGAAACAAAGTTCAGGGAGTTCAGTATTAAAATTTTTAATTATAGAAAAATGTGGAGAGAGAGAGAGCATGGGAATCTCCAAAGAAGAGAGAGAGAGAGAGAGAGAGAAGGGAAGAAGGTGATTAGGTGTGTGGGTGGAGACGAAATTTCCACAACCATCCAAATCCAGCTGGTGACCAAGACTGCCATACAAATTAACAATCGTTATTTTTTTGTCTCAGTTTTTTCTGTGCTTTTTTCTTTCTTCATGTTTTCTTACCTCTCTTTCACCGCCATCAGTACCAGAATTAACCGTTCAGTCTGCAGTTGCCTTTCCCTGACAAGTGGCAAGGTGGTGCCCACCTACGACAAAACAATCTAGAGCATGTACGTGGCTCTTTGCGAGTCGCCCAAGGGTGATTTCGACATTTCGGGTAAAAAGTATGTATGTATGTTTGAAGTAGGCCCAAGCCCAAAAGTCTTGCATGATATTGTGAAATTAAAAAAATAAATATTTTCTAATATATTATCAAATAAAAAAATGCTCATTTTTCTTTTCGCATTTAAATCCCTGTTTAAGGACGTCGACCCCACTAATTTATTGGGCCCCCCTCAAGATTCTCTAACAATAATACTGTTCATCAGTGATCAGTCACATGTGTTATTGTGCTATTGCGCATAAATGACTTGTACTAAGAAAGAGACATAAACAACACCCCCTTTACCAATTTTGATGTTGACACGATTTATAATAATCCCGAATCGTAAAATGATGTCTATGTTTAACCTTAAATTTATTAATAATGTCTGAGTTAATTAACTTTTAATTGAATTCACATTCTATGTGATTAGTCTTACTTTAACATTATTATAGGCCGAACCCATAATTTCCCCACTGAATTTTCGTAGCAGATGCTTCAGGCTTTATGGGCTTCTTCTTTTTTTCACCTCTGAACTCCGTCAACTTTTTAAAATCTGCTAACAGAATTGACAGATAGCCACCAAATCGTCTAACGGAGTTTAATGATTCAAAATAGAATATGACGTGGCAATATTTTATTCGACTCAAGCCAATATACAAACCATCTATCAACCCAAAGCAAATTACAAACTTAACCGAACTATTGCAACCTCACTCAAATTAACAAGCTATAACCTCCTTTGCAAATACTTATCATAGAAAAACCTCCACTGCAAATGTGTACATAGACAGACCCACAGTTGAAATTGAGAAAAACAAAACCAAAGATCCAAAACCGAAATCAACAAATGCAAGATGTAATCATAGAGTAAGCAACATAAGAATTCAAAGACCACAAGTAGAGAAGAGAAGGGAAGCAGAGAATAGAAGCAATATGAGAAATCGAGATTCTTTTACAATGAATTGAAATCCATCAAGACCCAATATACACAAACATATATGACATTCTTTTAGAATGAACTGAAATCCATCAAGACCCACCACTGCAACAATCAACTAAGAAGAGAAGCGACGGTCTGGAGTCAAAATTAGAGAACAAGAGCGACGATTTAACGAAGGCAAAGGATCGAATCTTCAGTCGAGAAATTACTTCGCACAATTTGTTGCTTCACATAATGGCGATTTGATTTCTTCTCACAAAAACCCATATCTCGGGTTTGCCACTTTATATGATATCTTCGCTGGAAATCCTTAACGAAGAAGCGAGAACGATGACAACGAAGTAGGTGGAGACAGACTGAGAACAATGAGAATGACTTCGCCGGTCAGTGAAATGGGTCTTTGAGGAAGTGATGAGAGAGAAAGAGAGAGAGGCCACAAAGAAGACAGAAAACAATTTGAAGGGGAGAGGGAGGTGACAAACACAATGACGAAATGGGAAAGAGTGAACCGACTGGATTTTTTCCCTATGGGTTGGATTGGACTATCTGCAATGGCGTGGGTGGTGGTGATGAAGAATGAAAGTTTAGGTTTGGTTTGACACAGTATGGTTATGAACATTAATTAATATGGTCCAACAGTACCATGGCTACTGGCAAACAGTACAGTTTTGAGTTGGCAAATAGGATAGGTTGTAGAAAACAGGATAAAAGATGAGGTAGAGGGGTGGCAACAGATTTTGGGTATTTTACGATCGAGGTGTATCACAAGATCAATAGTTTAATTTGATATCCTTCAACTGTCGATGTCGCCTATTTGGCCACAAAAGTATAAGCTAATATACATATGGTACGTCACATTATTATTTCCAATGTATGCTACATGAAAAAATGGAATTAATTTGATTTTAGATGAAATTAACATAAATTCCAATTTCTTGTAATATAGTCCTCAATGGCTTCCGATCGATTTAAATCCGACAGATTGATTGGTGGTTTACGCAGATGCTACTTTCCTCTACTTTCTAAGTTCTTCAGAGAGTGTCATACTTATGAATGAAATTGACCTGTAACACTTAATTAACCATTTCCATAAACCATGGTTAGGGATTCTAGAAGTGATTTTTAATTTGATGTAATACCAAATCTAAGAGTGATTTGATACATATATATAATTTGGAATAAAACACAAAGATTAAGGCATTTTTTTTAATTTGGTCCATCTGCTTTCTTCTACTTTCTAGAGTACGAACGAGTTTGGTTTTCTTGTAATTTAAGCTTCTACTTTTTGTTAATTTTAGGATAGGCTATAAGCATTAGCATTACTTATAACGCGTCTTTAATACTAAGAACATAGTCTCCTTTATTCCAAAAAGAAAAAAAAGAAATAATTGAGTTGTGGATGAAACAAGCCGTGAGATATTCTGAGCCAGGGTTGTATAAATTTGGTTAGAAAGGCAAAAGAATGGACGTTAGCGGTGCATATTGGGTGCAATTCAAGGCAAAATATGCAACTTTTGGGGGTGAGTTGATTATATATTCGGATGCTGAAGATGGAGAATATTATCTGTTTGTAGATATACCAATATCAGTAGTATGCTTTCGAATATTCGACGTGGCTCATGTATGTCCGTTCTTATGTGCATGCTGCATGTATGTCCATTGAATGTGTCTCTGTCCTTGACTATGATATATACATACATATCCCAATATATACCCATCATAATATACCCATCAATTATTTATCTCTCCCTTTACGTATTTAAAATTCTTAGCGACGAATAAAAACATTTTCATTTTTCAAACTCACCCGTGAAGGACTTTTTTCTGTACCATTATATTATTTTAGAAAGCAAATGCAGCTTGTTGTTTCATGTCTACAAATGTTTTAATGATTAAAATGTTTCATATAATCAAATGTTGCGAAATTTTTGTCACTTCGGATTGATTCAAATAATTGCAAATGTGCGTTATAAAACTTAAAATTAATTCAAGGTTGGACCGATCGTATAAAGTATTTTCAACGTATGCCTAGTAAACAATTAAAAAAGTATGATGGACTTCCAAAGAAGGGAAATCTATTGGCCAGCATAGACATATTTCACGGATCCATATGCTTTTTTGATATGGAGTGAGGACCTAACCTTTTAATTTATGCTTATAGATACTTTTCTTTCTTCACTTCCAACATAAGAAAAGTGTGAGAGTAACATAATCCCATCATTAAAGAGAAAAAAGGAAGCAAAGACATTAATGATGGCAAGCAATCCCCATCTGAACTCTGGCTGATTTACTTTTGCAACTTAATGTGTTCAAGTTTATTTCACTTATGACTTTCACAATACCCAACTCAAGTAAACTTTGTCAATTACATCTAAATCACAGGGGAATTACTCAAAGGCCCCTAAACGGATCAAATGCAAAAATATATATAGGAAAAAACGGATAACTAGATGGAGAGACAAAACTAAAAGACAACAGAACTATTTCGTTATGATGGGTGTTTTAAACTAACCATATAAAAGTTAAACCTTGATATGTTAACTATACACATAAGGTGATTTGGGTTCACAATGTGGTCCCTTTAAGACATCAACAACACATTATCATGAAATGCAAACATCCATGTCTCAAGATTTAGCAATACTGCTACCAACTTGGTAAAAGCCAGTTTCTCTTCCAAAGGGTTTACACATGGGTTGGTCACTTTGCCAAGTTTAATCCTAGCTAGCCATCGTGACACTTTTTAAAGTGCTTTCCACTTTTCGGTGTTATTTTCATTCTTCAAGTTTCCTCATGAAAGGTTTCAAGTTGGTTTTGCATTTGTAGTACCTTAAATCTCGAAACTTTAATTTTTTTTACCACAAATTCGGCATGAATGTCACTTCGCAGTTATATGGTGGTGGGTTTACATAAATCTCATTCAGTTACCTTGTTTGTTGTTGTTGTTAGTGATGGTGAAGGTACCACTTGCACTTGCAGTAGTAGGAGTGAATTGTAGATCACGTCTAAACAAGACCAAATCGATGGATAGGCCTTGCTATATGTAGTGAGGTTCCTCTTCACTTTGAGGATGAGAACCAAATTGCTTTCGCCAATATGTCAACATGTGATCAACTTGACACAGTTCGCCCCAACCTTCTGGTCTCACCCAACCCCACCTGATCTCCTTACTAATGGATGCCAACCACAAAGATATGATAAAATTAATGGCTCTTTGTCATTAGTTGTCTTGATTCTTTTTTGTAATTAACTAGTGAACATGAACTAATTAAAATGATGATTTTTTTAGATGGGAAGTTTACAGAAGTTTTGATTAATCCAAGTTAGGTGATTCTTGACGAGTTGACGTGTAAAATGTGAGAATTTAAGTAAGTAAAAAAAAAAGTATATAAGGGTAGTCTAGATTCCATTTTCCCAATTGCAGGAACAAATTAAACTAAGACATACGTGTGAAAGGGATAAAGAGAATTTCTTTACAAGTGTATACTTCAATTTGAGAAAAGAACAAAGGACCGGATCAAGAAAATGAAAAAAGAATATAAAGTACGGTGATACTCTAATGAGTACTCATTAATAAATTAACTAAAACTCATATTAAATAATTTTAGTAACAATTAAATAACAGTTATAGTTACTTAATTTATTACAAAATTAAGTAATTGATCAAAATTAAATAACTAATAGTCAAATTAAATAACGACATCTAAAATTAAGTAACTTTTAAAATTACAATTAAATTACTACTCCTAAAATTAAATAACTCGAGTCCTCAATAAAGATTTTTTTATGAGTCCTGACACAAAGGAAATATATGTTTGAGTAGAAACCCTACTTTTGTTGCTCCTGAATTTATCCAAGTCAGTATCAATATCTTCATGAATCCTATATAAGTGTATTCTTTAACGAAACATCTTTGTTTTTTTTTTTGCACAGTTTTGATGAAAATTACAGGTGGTATTTTTCTAATACATTACTCGTGCAATTGGTGCAACTTTGAAAGACACTTGTCTAAAATTTTAAAGGGCAGCTTAATATTGTTGCGCAAAACTAATCAAAAGCCAATAAACCTTTAAAATGTGTAAGTATAATATACTGCTGTTGAAGAACAATTGGCCCGATGTCATCTCATCAAAAGAAAAATATAAATATGGATAATTTTTTTGTGGTATTTATAAGCATTCAAAGAAACAGAGAAGGATATATCTAGAAGGAACTGAAATAGTGCAGAAGATAGGAAAAAGCGAGATTGGTATGCATTTGGTAAGAGCAGTGAGTGAGCCTTTCATTTCCAAACCACTCCACAATTCCTCTTTTCAACTGTGCTGAGACCTTTATCGACTTGAGGGAAAAAAAAAGAGTAGATGGTCCCATGACCATGAGTGAGTTGGGACAATCAATAGCTATGAGTTAGACCAGAAGTAAATCCGTGGCCAGAATCTTGGTGAAGCAGAAGAATATCCCCCTTTACTTCTCGAAAATTGCATGGTCACACAGATTTTGGAAGTCACTGGAATATCCCCAACTTTCTTCTTATTATTAATTAAGGGCTTAATTAAATAGGAAGCTCTAAAGTTGTTTTATTTTTCCTATTTGCCTCCTCAATTACGTAAAGTAATTAAATAAAAATGTAATTTTTATAAATTTATATGCTGATCTATCAATATGTGTCCATCACAATTGATGGAGACGTGTGATAGGCCTCAAAAAGCAGATAATATTGTCTGTTTTAAAAAAAAATCAGATTATGACAACCAATCATTAAACTATGAGTCAAACCAAACTATTGAACCAAAACCAAATCTTTAAACCAACTTTAAAACGCACAAACCAAAAATAAAAAAACTAATACAATCCACCCAACACCAAACCAATTTAGTCACTCAAACCAGCCCAACCTAATCACCCAAAACCACCTACTTCTTCTCCTTCTTCTTCAAACACTTAAACAAACCCTAACACTACCGCCGTGGTCTCTCTGACTCTCTCTCTTTGATTTCGTCCACCACTGCCATCTATCTCCACTTCATTTCTGTCACCAAAGCCACAAAAGTAAACCCACGTGAAATTTGCACCATTTTTTGAAACCCACTTGAGATTTGCAAAAGTTTTTGAAAACCCACTTGAGATTTTTGATGGGTGATGGTAGTGGTGGTGATGGAGGCTGCTTGGCAGTGGTGATTATGGTGTTGGGAAAGGGCAGCGATGGAGATTGCCACGTTGGCAACATTTTTTGACAATTATGCCACGTTGGAAAAAATTGCAGGCCACGTTTTACATTTTGAAGCCACGTCAGACGTGTGGTGTGCATCTGTCCTAGTCATCAACACAATGGCTTTGAGTTCTTTTAAATTACTATTTGTATGTTGGAGGGGTAATTAATTACCCATCGAAACTGAGAGAGCAAGAAGAAATATTAAATCAAGTTTAGGGGTTCCGATGCATTAAACCCATTATGAAGCTTATAATTTAACCCACATATGAAAGAGAAATTGCAAAATTTCACAACCGCACTTCTGTTGTCCATTGATTTTGGCTCTCTCTTTTTCTGTCGGTGCCATGTCATCACTGCTTTCTATCGGTGCTCATTTTTGTTTTACTATTTTTTCACATATTATTTTTTTAATAAAAATGTGAAACTCAAGAATCATTACAATAACGACATCTGAATTAAGTTGGCAACCTACTTTTTCACTGAACAAAACGATCGTACACCCTCTAGTTGGAGAGTTCAATCACTATTTTTCAGCGTATTGTAGTTTGAAAATGTTGAATTAAATATCTGGACTGAGATGTAAATGAAAATATATATTTTTTGTAATTAAGAAAACAAATCGTTAATGATGCTATTTTGTTATTTCCAAACCGTGGGTTCATACTTTAGAGAAAGTAAGAAAGAGAGCGTGAGTATATATAGTGTCAAGTGGCAAAGGCTTTTTCAGTTGTAGTCAGAAAATAAAAGTATTTGATGGTCTGTTCGTAAGGGCCCTTCTGTTGTCTTTACTCTTTTTTGAACATTAAATTGGTACATGCTTCTATTAATTAATTACTTCTTTAATTTTCTAAACATGGAATTTATTTCTCCATCTCAACAAAATTACCAGTAAATTCAAATAGATTTTCTGGTGGAAGGCACTATAGAGCTAAGGCTCTGTTTGTTTGAGGGAAAATGTTTTCCATTTTCCTGCGTTTGTTTGCAACCAGAAAAAAAGTCCATGGAAATTCAATGTTGGTCAACGGGAAAAAAACTCCCCCCTACCACAACTTTTCAGACAAAATGTCTTTCCAGTTTCCAACTGGAAGTCCGCAAGACTGATATGCTGATATGGGGCCACATTTACAAAATGTGGGATTCATTTTTTGCTTGATTCAGTTTGTGTTTTATGAAATGTGGATTCAAATGGATGCAGTGGATGAAGTAGAGGAAATTGATAGCTTAGAATGGCTGTTTTTATCGCAGAAATGGAGCTGAAGATGATACGATTCTCTATACTTCTGTTTTTTGAAGAGATGGAAGAGAAATTGGTTAAGTACTAAACGGCTCACTAAGTTCTCTATTCATTGAATTCACTTGGTAACAGCTAAGTGGGTTCTCCATTCGTTGAGTTCAACTGGTATGCACTCAATTTTTCACCTTTTTGAAAATTTTGTTTATTTTTCTGAGTTGTCATCTTATTTGTTGGCTCCTAAAATGCTGAAATCTTGGGAGAAAGAATCCCTGAATTGTTAAACTATTAAAAGCGGTCTTCAATGATTGGAAATCTCTGCCTCCACACGAAAATGAGGCCAACCATCATGTTATTGATCCTTCAATCATGAATGGCGAGGCAGAAATTTTCTTTTTGTGTTGTCATTTGAGAAATTAGAACTTTATTTCGTGAATCAAGATATAGTTTATCTTGTCTATTCATTCCTTGAACTTGGGTGAGACTGAGGCTCTGTTTGTTTGAGTCCGGAAGACTAGGGTAAAAGCACTGAGAGTTGGCAAAAATTCAAGAAATGCTTGCAGGTTGGTCAAGCTCGCTCTGTTTCATCAAGAAACATGCCAGTTATTCTGAACAGCTCGATCTAGTCATTTTGTTGCATTAAAGCCATTGATAAAAAAAAATTGACATAGCCACGTGATGCTTTTAATCTGCATGAGAGGGAAAAAAAAAAGAAAAATAAAGCATGCAACCGTCAATTTCTCCTTTGTACACTTTACGGCTCCAAACCTTTAAAAACCAGAAGCATATCTCCCAGAAAAAAGCAGATAAAATAAGCTCCGTGATCACGGAAATCTCTGAGGTCGAGTTTTATCCGACACGGTTCAGAACATTGCTTTTTGTTACATAAAAGTCCAGACCAACTAACAACCACCATTTGTTGTCCTTTAAACAAGTATTGCAGAGCAGAGACCAAAGTTGCCATGCATCTTTTTTTTCTCGGTTGTCTATGTATTTATCAAAGTAGATGATGGCCTTCATTATGAAGGAATCCATGCAGAATCTCATCGCCTTACTGCGCCAATGTTATACCTTTTTTGGATAATTGTTGTTCACTTTTTTATATTAAAAACTGATTTACAAGTTTTATTTACTTACTAATTAAACTAATGAAGTTTTTTTCGCATAATAAAAAACACCAGCTTTTGTATGTTGCGTAACGTTAAAACATAATTTCATCGAAGATATATATATAAATAAAGTGTTTTGGATTTAGAATTAAAATATTTCAACAAGAATCACATTCCAAGAGTGCATGGATGCATGTGTTATAATTAGTGATGGAAGAGGATGAATGTTGCGGTCAAATAGTGTGAAAAAGCTCATCAACAGTTTAAATTAAGGCTAAAAAGCAAATTATTCACGCAATGCGATGGACTCTAGAGTTACTAGGCGTCTGCAAATTAAAAGTGAAGTTTTTCTTTTTTTTGCCAAAATTAAAGTGAAGTTGTCAAGGCTAAAACACCATGTCTTTATCAAAAGTTAGTCTAGCCATGGCTGCTGTTTGTGTGGAAATATTTAGGCACGTGTTTTTGTACTGAAAAGCGCGTAGAAGCTGACACAGAATCCCATAAACTCCTCGTTACTGCTCTACGTAATCTTATCAGATATGCCTCTGCGCTTATTGCTTTGAATTAAGTAATCTGAAAATTTATCCAGTCCACCTCATTTCGGTCTCGTCCTCGAGGAGTAATTGAATCAAGTAATATTCCAACCAAGAAAATTTAAAATTGTGCATAGTCAGCATGTTTATCTTTTTTTTTATAAATTATTTTATTTACTTTTTTTAAAATCACATTCTTTGACACTTTGATATTAGAATCGACTTGCAATTACTGAACATATTTATCTTACGAAGGATAATATGATAGTGCGCATTAAGGACATGTTTGGCGACTTAATTTGTGTTCATGGATACTATCATTAGAATTCACAAGTGTGAGTTGAGCAAATCATTGGTTGATTGTTGAAACTTCTGGATGGGCATATGCTTTAACATCATATTCACAAGTTATATACAAATTAAGTAAGTATTTGCTATTTTGCTTGTGTTTTTGTACGGCAAAGATGAGACTTCGAGTGGTGAGAATATGATGTCCTCAGCGTGAGGTTGTGGGTTCGAATCTATTCGGATTCACTCTCACAATGTTGAGTTGATCAGGTCTCTACTGTTCGTATTCGATGAGGTGCTACGGTGATTACACTAGTGTACGGACCCAAGACCGCTGTCGGTATCAGCTATGACTCTTGAGAACATTCCGTAACAGAGAGGTTTATTCGCCTATATGGCCATGCTCAAAAGGGATATGCTATCTACTGGTCACTCCCGACTTCTCTTTTTTCAAAAAAAAAAAGATGGGATCCTACCAGATATGCTAGCTTGCTTTTTGTTTATAGGCGACCACTACTGGATATAGTTAGGCAGACCACAACAGTGCTTCCCAAATTATCTCAAATTCTTAGCGCTTCATTTGGCAATTAAGAATGGGGACACACTACAAACTTACAAACATGTTGACCTCAACACTAGTAAATGTAGAGATTACAGACAAATCAACATAAGTTTCGAAAGTATTAAACCAAGAATAAATAATAATTAAGTAAATGATAATTAAACAGAAAATTAAGAATTTATCTTACTACGAGCAGCGAAAAAATTCATTTGGATGCATAATAAACACGACCCACCTTCGTTGGAACGATAAAAACGTTATATACATCCGCAACCTAAGAGCCACCAAAACAATCTACTATACCCATAAGATTTATGGATCCATTAGATATTTAAGAGGTAATTATGCTACATGTCAGTATAAATATTTTGATTTTGACAAATAGAAATACCAGTTTCTTAATTGCTAAAATGCCAACATTTTTAATGTTCAATTGTTCAGATGACATACTTTTAATCGTTAGTTAAAAAATGTCACATTTGATTAAATAAAAGTCAATTTTTCTCTCATTTGATCATTTTTTCTCTTTCCCCTTTCCTCACATTTTCCTTTCTTTCTCATCATCTCCTATCTCAATCTCATCCATGAAACCCTAACAACCTGAAACCCTCCGATGCTTCTGCCCCCATCCTCTACCCCCTCACCTATTTTGTTTCTCTCTCTCAACTTCGTGTCTTCTTCCCTTCATCTCTTATCTCATCACTGTTGCTCGATCTCTTCTTCTCTCATTGGTCAAGTTTGGTCGGATGTCTCTCGTTGGACTCCTCTCTTCGATGCTTTGATCGTTGTCTCGCGAGCGATGTGGCGACGACGAAGGAGTGCACCTTGGTGTAAGCGGTGGCTAGGGTAAAAAAAACCCTAGTTACTGCTTTTTTTAATTTTTTAAAAATTACTTAAATGTCCTTAGTTTTAAAAAAATAAAAAAGTCTTTGTTATTCATTATTTAATGTGAAAAAACACTTTTTTTGTTTGTTAAGCTTATTTTGCTGATTTTAATTATTTTTTTTTGAAATTAATTTTCTATAGGGGTGAATTTTTTGAATTATTTTGATTTTTTGTAGGGGCAGATGCATTTGGATACTCGCAGATACATTTTGATACATTTGGAGACTAAAAAATTATATAAAAATTGAATTTCGGATACATTTGGATACTATAAAAAATTTATATAAAAAATTGAGATTGGATACATTTTGGAGACTATAAAAAAATTGTAAAAATTATATTAAAAATTATAATTTTAAGGCATTTAATTTAAAAAAATATTATATCGAAATTTTTTTAATCAAATTTTATATAAAAAGATTGTGATTTGGAGATATTTGGATACATATGGATACACTTGAATACATTTGGAGATCATCGGATACATTCTGAAAGATCAGATATTTTCTCCTTTGGAATTTATCTTTTTTGAGAAAAAAATCAATTTCTTGCCAAAATATTGCAAGTTTTTTGCAAAAATGGCATTTGTCAAATTTAGTTTGTCTTATCTAGCGTTTTTTATGTTTGAATTTTTTTGTGGAATTTATCAAAATCTAAATTTTAATTTAGTATAAATGTTATATTTTCGAGATATTTAATTCAATTCAAGTTCGGACTTTACCTACAACCCAGTATGGACAAACCCATTTTCTGGCATTTTATATAAGTGGTAATTATGCCACATACGACGGAAACTTTGCAAAATTTGCTCTATATGAACTGGGTATGTTTACTACAAACATACCTTATAATATTTTGTCTTGTATAATTGTAATTTGTAGATTCACAGACATAAATTTTCAATTCACAAACTCTTATTTATATGTTGTTAGAATGTTGTTGATATGTTGTTGGTGTTATTCTGTGTTTTAAAAAGTTGAGTCGTCTCGTTTATATTTGTTTATATGTTGTTTATAAATAAGATTCTATCAATATAACATGAAACAACGTATAGACAAAATATAAACAATATATAAACAAATTTTTATGTTTGTAATTTTTATTTGTCGGACCGCACACTTTAAATTTTGGATGATATAGGTTGAATTTCAAAACTGAATTTTGTGATTTTGTAAATTCTTATTTAAAAGTTTTTGTATTTGTAAATCCCTTTTACAAGTTGCAACTACCTACCTTCACGTTTTTTTTTCTTTTTGTTGTTTTCAAGAACTCTAGCTCAACAATAAGGTCAAAAGGAAAGAATTGTTGTTTGATGTATTTTGGGCCTAAATGATTGTACTTTGGACCCAAAAAAGTGAGAATGAGAGAACGTCCCATAGGACAAGGCTGCTGTCCTCAGTGCATTCCAAAGTTTGAGGAAGCCCACAAAGCCACTGCGGCTACTAGAGATTTTAACGACCCCTCATGAGTCATAAATGCCAGATACACTTGCAAGATTGCCAGCAACATTCAACAATGAACACGAAAGGAAGGGTACCTAATTTGACTTGGTCATTATAACCCTTTAACCAGAAATATATATGACTCTAAAGGAGAGAAAAAATTAGCCAGAGATACTATAATGAATTCTAGAATCTCACACAAAAATGGTTCAGTTCCCACGCATTGAGTAATCTGAGTTTATCTTAAAACCAGGAAGTATCCACAAAGAGATTTAAATAAAATTTGAGGACACAAAAATTTGATCATTACAAATTACATCTGGAAAGGTTTCTTAATATACACAGTTCATACACGTACAAAGGCACACTTATATACAAACTGGAAGTGAAAGGCTCGCCTAAATTCAGTTCTCAACCTCATATGCGAACTATTACGACAAAATTAGTCATACACTACAACACCAACACAGCTGATAGCTGCATATATCTCTGATAGTTAGTAAGAGGAGGACATAGAGAAACGAGAAAAATTAAAAAAAGATAGTACACATACCACCTACCAAAAACTTGGTGATTTTTTATCCTGCAGATAATAAGCAAATTTTAGGCACAAATCTCCCCATTGGTTATAGCTCTTCGGCATGGTAATGGAGCATCTCCTTCCACATCATCTCCCGAATCATCTCCTCCCCTAAATCCTCATATATATGTCAAGATCAATAGGGACTTGGGCCGGAGGGTTGCAGTAGGGATCATACAGTGGAGACATGTAAGGGTGTTCAAGTGCTTCAGTAACTGTAATCCTCTTTGATGGGTCAAAAACAAGCATCTTTTGGAGCACATCCATCGCCAAGGGATGGGCATTAGGATAAAGGCGAGCGAAGGGAGTCCTAGCGGAATACGGAAGTGTCTTAATGTACTTTCTTGCTTTTGGGTTGTCAATAAATTCAAGGTCCTCCTCCCTCTGGCTACCAAGGATGTTAATGATAAGTTTAAGTTGGTTTAGACACTGTGCCAGGGAGGATAGGCTTCCGACCTAGAAGCTCAGCAAAGATGCATCCAACTGACCACACATCAATGGATGTCCCATAGTTATCGCAGCAAAGGAGGAACTCTGGAGCGCGCGATACCAACGGGTGACTACATACTCGGTCATGAACTGGCCCTTGCTGTTGCTCGTACGTGCCAGGCCAAAGTCACAAATCTTTAGGTCACAGTTTGCATTAATGAGTAGATTCCCAGGCTTTAAATCACGGTGAAGAATGTTTGCTGAGTGAAGATACTTGAGACCTCGAAGCAACTGCACCAGGCAGTATAAACATGTAAAACAGAAGGCTTCAAATATTTGTTCTCACAACCTTTAAATACCACAGAATGTGTTACTTAACAAGGAAAAAAATGAATGAGAAAATGAACCTATAAATGCTTTTGCTATAAAAATCAAGAAGACAATCTTTTTGGAAGAAAATATCTTAAATAAAAGGATCCTTTTTCAGATAAAAAAAAAATTCTACAGAACAGTGTAGCAACAATGCTGATGCTAGAACAAAATTAATCATATGCAGACCAGACAGTGTAACATGGTAAGATTCAAACCAACCATACAAAACATACCCAACAAATTCCACAGCTGGAATAAGTATCTTGCCACAAGATTACTACTAAATACATGAGAGGTAACCATAAAAGTTTGGAAGGACACAAAATATCCATACTGCAGAAGGAAAATTAGTTTTTTTGCAGCTTCAAGATAAAGTGGCAGCAATGCCAAAATATGGTGAAGAATGGGAATCTTAAAACTGAAATTAGTAGATAGAGTTCATTCATATTTGAAGGAAGAATATAAACTCAGCAAATCCAAACATGATATGCAATCATTAATGAACACAAGTTGGACTATAAAGCTTGGACATAAGTTCACAGGTAGACTAACTAGGCAATTATTTATGAACTCTTAACACCAACTTTATAATCCAAATCACAATAAAAATTATTATGCACAATCATTGAAATTGTGGCAGAAGAGGGACAACACAACATTTAGCAAAAGCAAGCAAGCACTTGGCATATTTCATGATTAGTATTTAGTGGCACAGAAGGCAAATTTCCATTTATTTTGAAGACCAAGTCTAGTTATCAAACACACATTACCTGGAATAGGAAATACTGGCAGTGATCATTAGTGAGTGCTTGAGAAGACTTGATAATTTGATGGAGATGGGTATCCATGAGTTCATAAACAAGATAGACATCTTTAAAGCTTCTCTTATGAATAGGCATCATTACATCCTTCAACGCAATCACATTCTCATGCCGAAGATGCCTAAGAAGTTTCAATTCACGTAAAGTTCTTAGTGCATCAACACGGTTCTCAAAAGCATTGTGTATCTTTTTAATGGCAACTTTCTCGTTCGTCTCTCGATTCACTGAAAAGCAAACAATTCCATAAGCTCCTCGACCAATAGGCTTAATGGCACATACTTGGTGTCTATCTCAAACAAGGTTTGCCACATAGAGTAGTGATGCTTCCCCTGTATTCTCACCCCATTTGGAGGCTCAACTGCGGTAGCCATCCCCTGCAATCCATCCCAACCAAAGTCAGCCGTTAGACTCTAAATCTTAGCGATGGTGATACCACAAGATGCATATCTTATAAATCGTATCAAAGCAGAAACTTCTTGATTGCTATTACTATGTTCGTGACAGAAGCATCAAATTTCCATAATTTGATAACATAGATATATTCTTTTTCCAAAATTGGCAACAAATTTGAAAACTTTCTCTCAGAAAACGAAGAGAAGCAATAACCTTGAAAAAAAAAAAAAGAACTTACTTTTGATTCGCGTGAGAGCTTATTATCCAAAACAAAACCCCAACACTTCACAATTTGCTATACCACATCACAACTTATAATCCCAGAATTCCACAAAAACAGAAACTCCTCCAATACTCAGCAACAAAAAGACATTGCTTTTACCCAAATTGCCAATCAACAGAATGTCATTCGCTCAAATTAGCGCCATGACCCGACCCGATCCACGGCGTCGTCCCCGGAGCTAGAAGCTTCAAGACCGGTATTCGATCTCTTGGAGCTGAGTGCTTCTTGTCAACGATGACTTGTACGAGAGAGTTTTTCCGCGTTCAAGATTCGTTATCTCGTCCCTCCCGATCAGACTGCCAAAACCAAAAAAAATTCAATTATATTATTGCTAGTTATTATCATTAATCCAAACATGGATATTTATTTTTATATATTTTCTTATTACATCATCACGCACACTCTCACCTTTCTCTCTCAAAACGACACCTAACGGACTCATTCTTTTTTATTTCTCTATACTACTCCAAGTCCAGCACCATCCGAACGACGCCGTTGCCCACACGGGTATATTCCTTGATTCTCGTGAGAGAATGTATTGTGTGTGCAAAACCACTGAATTTATGTTCTTCTAACCAATCAGGTCTCCGATTTTTGCATGATATAACCCGGGGCAGGTTTAGAAGTCATGAGTTGGGCGCCAAAATGATGAAACACGTGCTGTTACTGCTATGCACACGTGGCACTCGATTCAGTTACAGTGAGCCAACCTGAGTTAATTTCCTGGGTCATACCTGAACTTTCCAAAATGTATCGCGAAACTACCTGAATTCTGTTTTGTACCATAAGCATACCCAAACTTCATTAAGTGGTTCAATCAAGCTACCTCTGCTCTGCTGCATGACTCTGCAATCACTTCCACCACGGCATGGAAAAACTTCCACGTAGGATTCCCTCCATCGGTTACCAAGTTTCCTCCTCAATGCAATCAATAGTTGTTTTTTAGACTAACAATATCACATTATGTCTGAAGCAAAAAAAACACTACATATAGTTAACTAAGGCATATATAGTCATCGTTAATCCAACTGACAAATACTCCATCTTCCCAATTTCCTCTCGACAAATCCCTCTCCTCTTTCTTTGTTCTACGGCACACTTCATTTTCAAATTGTGTATATTTTGACTTGCTTGATCTAGTTTTTCAATAGTTATGCACTTTTTGATGATGTTTTAATACGCCTACTATTTTTACATTTTCACTTGTTTTGTTGGTTTTGCTTCATCAGTAGAAATTAGGCAGAAAAATCTGTAATGCAAAGGTTTTTTTTGTTTTGTTTTGTCAAACTTCCTTTTAGTCATTTTGTGTTAGAGATTGATAGTTGATTTATTTAAATGAAAAAGTCGCACGTGATTGTCCATTTGAAGTGTGTTGCTGAGTCACCTATCCATGTGGATGAAGCCTGGTGGGGATCAGATGTCGTGGCAAGAGTCATACGCCTGACGTAGCTTGATTGAAACCAAGTTTAGATATGATAAAAAGCAGAGTTTAGGTAGTCTGGTTATATATTTTAGAAATTTCAGGTACGATAGATGAAATTAACTCAGCTAACCTTCACATTTCACACCAAACGGAAGAAACGTAGACCCACCAGAACCAAGACTTGCTAGTCGCCATGATCTCGCAGTTCTTCGTGCTCTCACAGAGAGGCGACAATATAGTCTTCCGTGACTGTTAGTCTCTCAATCGCTTCTTAATTTGTTCGATTAAGACTAGTGAGAGAGAGTTGAGTTTAAATAGCAAAATTAAGATACTCATTTTTTTTTCTTATTAATTAGTTGATTGTTGAACGAATGCAGATCGAGGTGAGGTGCAGAAAGGAAGTCCGGAAATATTTTTTCGAAAAGTGAAGTTCTGGAAGGAGGACGGCGACGGGGACGCTCCACCTGTCTTTGTAGGTATTTTGTAGCTGAGAATTTGTGAGGGTATTTTTGCATTTTTATTGATTTTTTTTCAGAACTTTTGTGTTGTGCGGTTAGAATGTGGACGGCGTCAACTACTTCCATGTGAAGGTTGCTAATTTGTTGTTCGTGGCGACGACAAGAGTCAATGTTTCGCCTTCTCTTGTTCTGGAACTTCTTCAAAGAAATGCGCGTGTTATTAAAGATTACCTAGGTGTTCTTAGTGAAGAGTCGTTGCGCAAGAACTTTGTGCTTGTTTATGAATTGCTGGATGAGATCATTGTGAGTACGGCTCTGTTATAATATTTTAGATGGCTTCCGATTATGTGGTCTTATGGCCGTTCATAGTGAAATTTGGCTTCTACTGTTATTTTTTTCCCAGGATTTCGGTTATGTGCAAACAACATCGACTGAGGTTCTTAAGTCCTATGTATTTAATGAGCCAATTCTTGTTGACGCTGCTCAGTTGCCAAACCTGGGTCCTGCTTCTATCTTTGTGGTATGAAGTCATACTGACATTTATAAACTGTAGTGATGATCTTTTCTATTGCCTGTCAGCTTGGTATAAATATGTTTGATGACGGGTCATAAGTTGCTTGCTGCAGCAAGGGGCCAAAAGAATGCCAGGGACTGCTGTTACAAAATCTGTTATAGCCAATGAGCCTCAGGGGAGAAAGAGAGAGGAAATTTTTGTAGACATTATTGAGAAAATAAGTGTTACATTCAGCTCTAGTGTAAGTATTTTCTTTTCATCATTACTTCATGGTCATATTTTCCCGGTCGCATACACATTCTATACGGCTAAGATGGATTGTTACCATGCTTGAAAGACAGCTGAGAGAGGAAGAAGTTCTTTGTTGCATCAGCTATTAGGAAACTTTTATTTGGATGTACATAAGTTCCATCTTAAGTGCTAAAAAGAATGAACATCTGTGCATTTGAAAATTATTTGTCAATAGAAAAGGGTTCAGTTTCTTCTACCTATTTATGCTGACCACAGAAGGAAGAAATTTTGTTGTTATTAACAAAACAAGTATTATATGTATTGCTTTCAATTATATTTTCGTCTTGTTTTAGTTCTCAGTGCTGTGATTTTGGCCTTTCAGGGATATATACTGACTTCTGAGATTGATGGCACCATCCAAATAAAGAGTTATCTTACTGGCAATCCAGAAATTCGGCTTGCTCTGAATGATGATCTGAGTATAGGAAGAAGTGGAAGTTCAGTGTATGGTATGCCTTTGCTCCTCAAGTTTTTCAGGATGTTATAGACCAATGTTGTTGAGATTTTAAATGCTTATTTAGGAGTTGGTATAAGAAATTTGTTAAAATGCCAAACCTATTCACTTTGGAGTTTTCAAAAGGAAATTTAGAGCAAGAAATTTACATTTTCTTTCGCCTTATTTGGTCTACTATGTAAATATGGCAGATTGTATTTTCAAACGTTTATTTTCCATCATTTTGATTGCGTGCTGGGTTACATATACTTGACAGTAATGTTATCACTAGAAGAAAATTTCAAGGATAGTCTTCTAATTTGTTTCATCTTATTTGCATTAGGCATGATATTTGTTTTGCTTCTTGGGCAACAGATTACAGAAGTTCATACGGATCAGGGGCAGTCATTTTGGATGATTGTAACTTCCATGAATCAGTAAATCTTGAAAGTTTTGATGTTGACAGGACTTTAACTATGGTTAGTGTGAACGAGTGGATGAAAAATGTAACTCACAATTTTCTTTTGTTTAGTTATTGATGCTAAAGATATATGGAAAATTTTCTTCTGATAGATAGCACCAGATGGCGAATTTTCTGTTATGAACTACCGCATGACACAGGAATTCAGGCCTCCTTTCAGCATTAACACATTGATTGAAGAAGTTGGATTAATGAAGGTGAGTTTGAGCATTTCACAATGAAACTTTGAGGTTACTCATTCTTGCCAACAGAAAAGGAATAAAAGAATTTGAAACTAACCTTCATCATTTTCTCAGGCTGAAGTTATTATTAAAGTGCATTCTGAATTCTCCTCCAGCATCACTGCCAACAATGTGATTATAGAGATGCCACTGCCAATGTATACCACCAGGTATTGTGCTTACATGGCCTGATAGTTGGAGAAGGTACAATGCACATTAGTCATATTAGTAGCCAAACTTGCTCCTTAGCTTTCAGCAGAATGCTTTCGCTTTCTGTTTTGTTTAGTTTACTAGTATATATTCATGAACATTTAGAATTGATATGGATAAATTTGCAGGGTTAATTTTGAGTTGGAGCCTGGAGCGTTTGGAAACACCACCGATTTTAAGGAATCAAATAAGAGGCTTGAATGGGGTTTGAAGAAGGTAATACCTTTCTGCTGGTGTATGATTAGTACTTTCTATATCAATTTTTCAGTTATATCAAAGGACGAATTGTTACTCATAAATGCAATATATTTTAGATTGTTGGCGGATCTGAACACACGCTTCGTGCAAAGCTGACATTTTCACAGGAGATGAAAGGTAATAGACGTTTATAGCTCAATTGGTCGGTACAGACTATACAGTAGTGAAACCAGTCTTAATCATGCTGGTGTATGAATGAACATATAATTTCCGTGCAGGAAACATCACCAAGGAAGCTGGACCAGTTAACATGACCTTCACCATACCTATGTACAATGCCTCAAGACTTCAAGTAAGCCGGTCATGCCAGGGCGTCACAAGCTCAACCTACTCTCTGTTTTCTTTCTTTCGTTTGTTCTTTTTCTTTTCTTTTGTATGATGAGCCCACGGGTTACAAAAAAGTAGGCAATACTTGGAATTTCTGCAACTTCAAAGCCCCCATCACCCTAAATTTTTTGCAATGCGTAGTTTAGTAGTTTACATATGTAAAAATTAAAATCTCCCAAATTTTCGGTAGTTTTTGTATAGTGTTCATAATCTGTTTGATGATGTTGAAATGCTAATTCATTTCTTCATGCAGGTTAAATACTTGCAAATAGAGAAGAAATCATCAACCCATAATCCTTATCGATGGGTAAGATATGTCACTCAGGCAAATTCCTATGTTGCTAGATTATAATCTTACCTTGCTGTACTTATCTTTTGCTTTACCAGATGTCTTTAGAAGCTTAAATAAACAAGAAATCTTTATCCTTCTGTAGATTACTTTGGACAGAAAATTAGCTTAATTTATTTAGTAAGACCTGTTTCTCATCGACCAAGCTCTTCATTGTTATGCTGAAGTTGAGTAAATGGTCTGCAGTGGTTTCACATAAGCATGCATATATACAATAGCTGTTTCCCTTGTCAAAAATCTAGTTGAGCATTTCATGGCTGCAAATTATTGTGCTTGATCTGTCTCATGCATTTTTCGTGCCCCTTCATTATAAAGAGATTCAGGCTTGCGCTTTTGGGGATGGTGGTCATAGGTAAAGTCTGAACAGAATTTCGATTCATTAAGATCTCTTAAAGACCATTGTCGTTTTGGCCATTAGGGCATATATGCCTGTAGAATTAAATTTATTTTGAAGCGAACTTGATTCTATTTTCATCTCCAAAGTAAAAAATTTAGGAATTAATAAAGAGTAGGACGGCTTATTAATCTATAAGTTATTATCCTGGAAGTAGGAGTAAACAAATTGCTCTTAGCAAAGTAGATTCTAAAAATAGGTAAGCTATAAAGCTAGTTTCATAACATGACAAGGAAACATTCCTACATAACAAGTAAACATTCTTACTTTGCAAAAAAAAAAAAATTGATGTCAATTCCTTGATTTTTCTTGACATGAAATCAGTGTTTTAAAATCCGGCCCGAGCATTGACCTGACAGGGGACCGGTCACAGGGTTATTGGTTCAACCAATGGGTCACTGGTTAAACAGTATAAATAAAATTATATATATATATATATTACAATTTTCTATAATTTAATATTGTAACTTATCAAAAAAATATTTAATATATTGTATATGTGACATATACGTTGAAGATAAAAGAAAAAATTATGAAATATATTTTTAACTCGACAATAGATTGGATCAAATCAATCTGATGGGGCGTCGTTTTGAAAATTGCAAGTTGACAGTTTGGGTCCTTTGGGTGTTGGGTTTATGATTTCTAGTTTTTTCAAAAATCAAAACACAAATAGAACCGAACCGGCCGAGTATCATATTTTTATATGTAAAGTTGTTAAACAAAACCAACCATAACAAAAATAGCCACTCTAGAACAAACCGGGTTTCTCTCCAATCAAGCCCTCGTTTCCCTTGTAATTCCTTCTCTTCATTCTCTTCCTCCGCCGTCACTCTCACACTTCACATTTCCTTCTCTTGTTCTTCACCTTACACATACAGAAAAAAAGCCTTCCTTTCATTACGAGGTGGTTTTGCTGCTTTTTTTTGGTGGTTTTTGTGATTCAAAATCATATTCTTCCATTCAATCTCAGTTTATCATTTGTGAGGTATGATGGTTTTGGTGTTATGAATAGGAGTCAGAGTCCTCTTCTTTCTCAGATAAATGGTGTGGCTGGCAGCGGACAACCCTTCGCCAGCGACAGAAGAGGAAGAAGAGGCCGGGGTGGGAATTGGGAAGTCTCGAAGTGAAGAGAGGAGAGAGGGGGGGGGGCTGGGGGTAGTGTTTTATCAGGGATTTAGGGTTCATTTTTTTGGAAATTAAAATGAGTAACCGGGTTTCACAGAACCACCCGGGTCAGCGGTTTAACTGGCCGGGTCATTGGTTCTCTATCGGGTTGATGCACAAGCAAACCGGACCGAATTAGTGACCGGGTCACCGGATTTTGGGTTCGACCGGCCCGAGTTTTAAAACACTGCAGACATATATGCAATTAATATTTGCTTCAGGAATTCGATGCTTAGTTCCTTTGATGAAGTATCAAAGCCTCTTTCCCTTTTCGTTTAATATATTATTTCTGGTGATGTATTTATGACTAGTTAATTAAGATCGACAAATGGAATCTTATTTAATCATTTCAATAGGGCAAAGTTCGTTGACACTGTAAATCATGGACAGATTAAGAAAGCATTACACAATTAATTAACCAGCCTTAAGGTTGGTTAAAAAGTTTGAAGACCATAAATCAAAGTCGTGACTCCGTAGGTGGCCAAACATTATTAGCGGGAATTAGAGGCATGTGCTTGTTGTCGAGTATAGTCCGATAGCGGAATTAAGCTATGTTTAGCCCATAGAAAGCATTGGTTACACATCTTTTTGCCTTTTATTGACATGACTAAATCAAGGAGCCCCCATGGATGGTGGAATCTTTGGTTGTCAACTTGTTAGATTTTGTTACTCAAAGTAGAGTTGTTTTCGGTTTAGGAACCGCCGGTTCCGGTTTATAGAATGGAGGAATCGAAACTAAATCGTGGTTTATACGGTTTGATCGGGTTTCAGTTATGGTTTTGATTGGTTCAATCGCCAATTAGGTTCTGGTTTCGGTTTTGTTCTTTTTTTTTTAAATTTTGTTTTTAATGCACTATTTAATCCCGTCATTTTTTTTCGGTTTGTAAATTTTATTATATTCAATAATTAACTATAGTACCAATAATACATTATATTCCAAATATTTTTTTTAATAATTTTTAAACAAATTAATTATTCTACTAGTAATTATATCACATAATTTTAAATAAAATTAAAAAAAAAACTCATTAAATTTATTAGATGTCCTCACTTGTGGCGAAAAAATACTATGATTACAATACCGAATTTAACTATACAATATAAATATACAACAATTAACAATACATGATAAATTAAAATACAAGTAAAAAATGAAAAAAACGATACTAATTTTAAGAATTATAGAAAACGTAATTATAATAATAAAATATATAAATAATTAATAAGAAAAATTTAGAGCAAAATAAATTTTTGAGAGAGTGTGAGAGT